>CBXB010000020.1:131928-142599 GCA_000817185.1 Magnusiomyces clavatus CNRMA 12.647
TTTTTTTTTTTTTTTTATCAAATACCAATTTGCTCATATCTATAGAAACATAGAGAAAGCTTATTTTGTTACTGGATTTGTTAATGATCAAATTCTTGGGCTACAATAACATTTGTAGTTTTATTTGGTGTTGAAAGTTATAACTGTCAATGGGTCACTGACTCTGGTACAAACGTTTTAACTTTGATTGTTGTACTGATGATATTCAATCATGGTTAGGCCAAGAAGAAGAGGGTTTTAATGATAGAGTGCAGGAAATTCAAAAAAATTTAGTGGAAAGCAAAAATTAAAATCATTATTTACATAGCCATTAAATGTATATTATTATGCTGTAAAAATAGTTCTTTGCGTATCCAACAAATAACATTCCTAGTAAAAGTCAATACTAACAATAGGCCTTTGAAAACCCAATATCTATATAGTTGAAAAAAGGCTATCTTAATGACAATACCAAGTCTTTATTTTTTTCAAGCTGAGTTGTTTAATTAAAGTAAAAAGTAATGTAATAAACAAAATATTTGACAAAAATGTTTTCAAGTTAAAAAACTAAATGTTATCAGTAGACAGCTTAATAACTTACTGTTTGGCATGAACTACTAACAATTCAACTGACCTAAAATCTGATTAAATAACAATGAATTATTTCAACAATAAAATGAGAACTGATAAAGTAATAGAAGTATTTTTATTGATTCTATCTCTTTACTCTGAATAATAATAAATAAATAAATATCAATATATCTTGATTTTGTGTATGTACCGTTCACCAATCTAAATTTCCAGTTAATTTTGAGCTGTTGTCGCTTTTATCTTTTTTTTTGTCACAATTTAGACCTCCACAACCACAGCATTCCTTTTTTTCATCAGAGGTTGATTCATTGTGAGGTTTGGCTGTAGAAAAAGAGTGTCTTGGGTGACGTTTTGGCTTGGATAATGAAGCGGATTGTTTTGTTGAAACCATTGTTCTAACCTCTTGATTCATACTATGATTATAGTGGAGATGTGACAACGTGTATTATGTCTGTTAAAATTGGATTTGTTGAGACTTACACCTGAGAGCAGTACATAGAGCAGTAAAAGATATGATAAGAGGTAACAAGAAAGAAATATATATATATATATAAATATTTTAATGGAAGAGAAATAACTAAATGTTAAGTGCACCAATAATTTTACGATAATATAAAAAAATGGCTTGATTTTTTTAGAGGTACTATTTCCCAGTTAATTTCAAAACTCTCTTAATTTTGATTCACATGCTGATTGGACAACCTACCAAATTTGGAAGTTATCAGATCAATCTCTTCCAGCCGCACTCTATGATTTGTTGAATTAGAAATTTACCTCTCGTGTACTTATTATAAATATGTAAATCGATAAAGTAGGTACCAGAAGATTCTCAATGTTCTTTAACTATTTTTATGGCTGATGTCAGGTTATTCGATGATCATTAACTCTAACGCTTGGACCATATGTGGTAGTGACTCAGTGGCGATGGGCCAAAGTGGCGGCAGCGTAAATCCTAGATGACTAAGCTTTTAACATTAAAACTGATTATTAACAGCTCCTATTTTGTTTCATCTTCCCTATAAATACAAACTTTCAACTCAACGAATTTAATATCTTGTCTTTTCCCTAATAAAACATCTATAAAACGGAATCAAAGTTGAAAATAAAAAATCTAAAAGGAAATAATAACAAATATGACTGATGATACTCAAATATCCGAAAAATCGCAAGGTCTCTTAGATGTAGGATCGCATTGCGCATATTGCACAAACGTGGACTTTCTTCCTTTTACTTGTGATGGGTGTGGTAAAGTATTTTGCTCTGAACACCGTCAACCATTTTCTCATGAATGCGCTGAAACAATAACAAAAGAAAGAGAAAGATTAAAAGCTTTGGCTGCTTATGCTTCTGGTAATGGACCAATGCCTTCATCAAAATCTTATGCTGCCTCACAACCTAAAAAGAATACTATACAGCAAACACAAACATCTACCAAAAAGCTTACGCTACAAGAACAACGCGAAGCTGCACAGAAAAAATACGATGAGGCGAATAAGCAACGTAATGCGGCGAAAAAAGAGGAAGCTAACAAGACCTCTAAAAACAACAAAGCAGCAATAGAAAAGCTACGAAATTTGCTAGGATCAAAATCGTCTTCTATATCATCTTCTACCTCCAAATGGTCGTTTGGTGGTTTTACTTCATCAAAACCTTCTAGTACTGGTTTAACCAAAGCGGAAACAAAAACTCCATTAGCATCTTCTAAAGCCGCATCGAAATTGAGCACAGCAGCATTACTTCAACTTAAAAAAGAGGCAAAACCACTTGATCCAAATAGACCTACGAATGTAGCCATTAATGGATGTGTAACTCCATCCGAAGTTAATCCAGGCAGAAGATATCTAGTCTTGGTAGCTTATGGTTCTGTAATTGGTCCTTATTCATCTGAGGCTACAGTTTCACCTAGTGGTAGCGGAACCACCACTCCTAACTCCGATATTACAAAAAGAGATACTAAAACAGCAACAGTTTACATGGCAAATAATATTGTCATTGGAAAAATTGTCGATAGAGCAGTTGAAATATTAAGAGTACCAAAGACCAAAACTGACGAAAAAACAAACGAAGTCAAGAGAGCAGCATTGTACTGGAATAACCAGTTTCTTCCCTACAATCAGAAACTCGACAAAGTTGTTGGAGGTGCCATTAAAGATGGCGATAGACTCATTATTAAATATGCCTAAACAGCATAAGACAAAACTTTATAATTATTTATTTTTATTACTTTCATCATAGAGAAAGGGATTCTCAATATTATTGCTATATTTAGGTAACATAGACACTTTATTAGACTTTACTGATGTTAATATATACTATAGTTTGAATCTTATCTCGAATTGGTTTAATGAAATTTCTAGATATTGGTTTTTTAAAGGCAACTATTTTGCCACGTGATTAGGTCGCGACTTTTTTTATTTTATTTAATTTACACTTTTTTCCATTACTTGATTTTTGATTTTTTAAACCAAGACGTTTATAATTCAACCTGGTAAAATCAATTTACAAAGCATAATATACATACATATTTACGATGGCTCCGAGTCAAAGACGTGTCAAAGTAAGTAATATATTGATTTTTATTTTGCTACTAATAGATTATCCGTTACTAACGTGTACAAGTAGAACATTTCAATATCTAGACCATTTCTTTATGGAAACACAGCAGAGCCTTTAGGTAATAACAAGACGCCAGATATGCCAGTTGATCATACACACAAATGGACAATATTCGTGCGAGATCCCAATGGGCAAGATCTGTCAAAGTTTATAAAGCGAGTAGTCTTCAAACTACACGACACATACCCAAATCCGTCGCGGTCAATTGAACAAGAACCATTCGAAGTTACCGAAACAGGTTGGGGTGAATTCGAAATTACAATCAAGATTTTTTTTGTCCCAGAAGCCAATGAAAAGCCCATAATGCTATATCACCACCTCAAATTGCACCCTTACGGTGTTCCATATGGCCCTGGCGGAGGGAACTCGGCTTCAGGTGGAAATAACCAACCTGGAGCGACTAACGCGCCACAGAATGTAGAATCATTTGTTTACGACGAACTGGTGTTTAATGAGCCTACAGAACCAATGTTTCAGTTACTGACAGAGAAACCCGGTGCTTTGTTAAGTCCGAAAAGAACTAAAACATCACCGTATAGTTTGCAGACAGAAATGGAGGAAATGGATAGACTGACAAGTGCTTTAGACAAAGTCTATCATCAAGTTAAAAAAATGCAAGAACATATTCAACAACTCGAACGAGAAAAGGCAGCTATAGAAGCAGGAACTGCTACAGCAACTTCTTAATGTACATAATCTTGCTAAATTGTATAATTAACTAATCCATGGTTTTAATTCCAATTTTTTAATTTTTCAAATCAATTTTTTAATTGAAATACCAGGCCAACAATTTGAAAGAGAAACCCAAACAACTTATGCGTTTCATTGATTATGACAAATGTCTGATATTTGAGAAGAGGACTAGATGTTTAAAAGAAACGAGTATAACTCATCATTTTGGAGTAATTTTGATCACAAGTGTTTTTTTAGCTGAGTCAGTGTTGATATATCAGGATAAGTACTGGTAGACATTCCTGCAACATTTGCTTGGTTTTCATAATTTACCTTTAAACACAAGTTGCAAAAAGCTTTTGTTTTAGAAAATACAAATATACGTGTTGATTCTGTAAATATGTAAACATTGTAATTTTTTTCAAATAAACATTTAAAAGCGTTATTATCATTTATATTGAATATCAAATGAATATTTCAAATTGTTGAAAATTGAAGCAGTATGCAGTGGTGATGGTGGGCAAGTTTTGTTACAACCATATTTTATTTTTATTTTTTTTAATTAACACGTAGGACACTTTTATTGGTACCACCAACCTACTAAACACCAACAAGAATTATCATCATTGCCTTTTTTAATACACAATTTTTTTCCATTCCATACTTCTTTAATTTTTTTTTCTTATCAAAGATTTTTTTTTTCTTGATATAATACCTACTAATTCAACTAATTGTTTTGCTTCTCTCATATTGAATCAATAAAGGTTGTTAAGAAAACAGAAAAACAGATATTTTCAAATAGACATAACAAAAAATTTCAAATAGCCATACCAAAACATCAATAAAAAGATTTTTGTGATCAAATTTTCATCCTTTTTTTATTTTTATTTTTTCTTTATATACAGAAGCAATATTTTGTACAATCAAAAAAGTTACACTTATATATACACATTTTTAAATAAGCACAATGGATTTGGGATCACCATCTAGCGGAGGCACTCCTAATGTGGTTATGGCCTATATTACTAGTTACCGAAGACTTTATAACAAGTATCTCGACTCAACAGTTCCACACATTGGCGCACGTTGGCTGACGTTTGCCGGTCTGCTAGCCATTTTTCTGATACGCGTCATTGTTGCCCAAGGATGGTACGTGGTCTGCTATGCTCTCGGAATCTATCTCTTGAATCTGTTTTTACTCTTTTTACAGCCAAAGTTCGATCCATCTTTAGAACAAGAACTACAAAACGAAAATATTGAAGAAGGTGGAGGTGATGCTTCTTCATCTGCCGCAGGGCCCTCGACACTACCAGGAGGATCTGGTGATTATGACGATGGAGAATTTAGGCCTTTTATTCGAAGATTGCCTGAATTCAAATTTTGGTATAACGCTATTAGAGCTACCATTGCCAGTCTGTTTGCCTCTTTGTTTGAAATCTTTGATATCCCAGTCTTCTGGCCCATTCTTCTCATTTATTTTATTTTATTGTTTATCTTGACCATGAGAAGACAACTACAACATATGATGAAGTACAAGTATTTACCTTTCGATTTGGGTAAGGCTAAATACAACAAATAATGATGAATATACATATACTAAATCATGTAAATTAAAATTTTAATAATAATACTATCAGGGATCAATTTTAATCAATACCTATTTTTTTTTTTTACCTTGGTTGGTTGGAACTAAAAAAATTTCAATCCAAAATAATTGCTTGCTTTTATATTAGCTGCATTCCATTGCCACGCCACCATTGTTAATCTACACTAGGAAGAAAACATAAATAATTTTGTCAAAAAATATCAATCGTAGCTTGTTTAGTGCATGTAGAGAAATAAAGAATGTTTATAAACCTCGAGCAGATGAATACTCTATAATATATTAAAAGCTTTTTTAAAAAAATAGCAAAAAAAACATAACAATACATAATAATAAATAACAATAAAAACAAGTCATAAAAAAATTTTTGCAGTTGATGCAAAATTTATATACAAAGCAGAATCATAACAGGTTGAAAGGTTGATCATAACAAATACGGTCTTTTTTTTTTTTAGAATTGCTAATGTTTTATTTTGCAAATTAGTAGTTGATACTAATCTTCAATCCTTTATTCAATAGCAAAAAATCCCCAAAATAGTGTTGAAAACAATCTAATATCTGTAGATATCAGCCTTATAAGGACCTTCTTGTGCAATTCCGAGGTATTCGGATTGCTTGTCAGAGAGCTTAGAAAGCTTAACGTCAAGGTGGTTAAGGTGAAGACGAGCAACGGTTTCGTCAAGAATCTTTGGAAGAACGTGGACACCAACTTCAAATGGACCAGACTTGGCGAATTCAACGTGCTTAGCTCTGAATTCTTCGTTCTTAGCGTTGAAGAGAGCAATTTGAGCAAGGACTTGGTTGGTGAAAGAGCAAGACATGACGAAAGAGGAGTGGCCAGTGGCACATCCCAAGTTAACAAGTCTACCTTCAGCCAAAAGGATAATGTGGCTACCACTTTCCATGAGGTATCTGTCGACACCTGGCTTGATGTTGACGTGCTCCTTAGCATTAGCCTTTAACCAAGCAACATCAATTTCAATGTCAAAATGGCCAATGTTGCAGACAATGGCATCATCACGCATAACCTTGAAGTGTTCACCAGTGATGATATCTCTGCAGCCAGTGGTTGTAACAAAAATTTGACCAATTGAGGCAACATCTTCCATGGTCTTGACTTCGTAACCAGAGACAGCTGCTTGAAGGGCGTTAATAGGGTCAATTTCAGTAACAATGACCTTAGCACCCATACTGTGAAGGGCCATAGCGCAACCCTTACCAACATCACCAAATCCGGCAACAATGGCGGTCTTACCAGCAATCATAACATCGGTGGCTCTCTTAATACCATCAACAAGAGATTCACGGCATCCATAAAGATTGTCGAACTTAGACTTGGTAACAGAGTCGTTAACATTAATGGCAGGAACCTTGAGCTTACCATCCTTGAGCATGCGGTAAAGGTGGTGGACACCGGTGGTAGTTTCTTCAGAAAGACCGTAGCAGTCTTCGAGAAGTTCTGGGTATTTTTCGTGAACAAGGGAGGTAAGATCACCACCATCATCAAGAATCAAGTTAAGCTTCTTTCCGTCCTTAAAGGCATTGAGTTGTTGTTCAATGCACCAAATGTATTCTTCTTCGGTTTCTCCCTTCCAGGCAAAAACTGGAATACCTGCAGCAGCAATGGCAGCAGCGGCATGGTCTTGAGTAGAGAAAATGTTGCAAGATGACCAGGTAACTTCAGCACCCAAAGCAACAAGGGTTTCAATAAGAACAGCAGTTTGAATGGTCATGTGGAGGCATCCAGCAATTCTGGCACCCTTGAGTGGTTGGACTGGGGCGTATTTCTTACGGGTTTCCATAAGACCTGGCATTTCATTTTCAGCAAGTTCGATTTCCTTGCGGCCAAAAGCGGCAAGACCAATGTCGGCAACCTTGTAGTTAGTAGCTGGGGCACTCATTTTAGATAAAGTTAATATATGTATATATACGAAAGGGAAATGGGGATGTGGGAGGGAGAAAATGGGGATAGAGAAAAGAAGAAAAAGGAGAAGAAGGAAAGAAAAGAAAAAATTGAATTTTATAGGGAATCAATAGGGCTTTTATACTGAAAATTTTCTACAACGATGTAAATTTTTTGTCAAAGATATGGATGGTACATAAAAAAATTTTTTGTACCGGGAATGGCTGAATCAGCAGCAAACAATCTCAGCAGAGCCCTCGCCCAGATAGCCCGGGTAACATTGCTTAGTCACCATTCACCCAGCCAACAGGCAGGTTCTCAAATTGCACATGTTTAAACTCCTTTTAAATCATTGAAAAATTTACATACAATCTACTTATTCTACCAGGTAAAAGCCTCTTCAAAGTAGTCAACTCTTCCGTTTTGAACAAGATCGTAATTAAGACAGATGGCTTTTCTCAATGTGTCCATCATTCGAGCCGGTCCGCAGCCCACAATGCAGACGCTACCTGGAGCTTCTCTAAACAGCTCTGATACAGTTTCCATCAGATTTGGTCTAGTTCCTTCAATAATATATTCCATCCATAGTTGCTGCCGACCGATCTCATGAACACTTATATTATGGTCTCCCTTGTTTCCAGGTTGGGGTGGGGGTGGGGGAACAATGTTGTGGCCTGCGTACCCATCGTACCTGGACATTTCACTCATGTTGTTGAATATAGCACTGTTACGCTTAACTGGATTGTAACTGTATCTGTAACTGTTTCTGTAATTGTTGGGAACCTGTCGTGTCATTTTGGATGCGTTTCCCAACTTAGATCCATCAGCCTCTTCTGCAATTGGTTTCGCGAGCTGAGTATATATCTGCTGTCCTCGTGAGTTCTTCCTGAGATGTTGATGCTGGTATGTTTCTCCTTCATTATTAGTCCAGTCCACCATATCTCCTCCATCAACGTTTTCCATACGCTGCTCAACGTCAACAGAAAAAACATTACTACCCTGACTAATGTTTCTGATATGCTTTCTAATGGAAAGTTTCCTTTTTACTCCATGATCATAAAATTTTCTAGTGTTTGTCCCTTCTCCTCTTACAAGACTGAAACTATCAGTATCATTAGATTGTCTATGGGCTGATTCCATTGACGGAATGTTATGCCCAACCCCAAGCTCTTTCATTGCTATACCGTTTGCAGAATCCCCTGACTGTTCCATTTTTTTTGACATTCTTGTAACGTAAAGTTTAATTCTTGCTTTACCTGTTTCTGATAGCCATTGAAGGCGTTCTTCGATCCATGTAAGTTCATCCATTGCGCTGACTGTCCAGATAAGAATAATGTCATGATAGTTTGGACTTAATGCTAAATACTCGGCATAAGGAATAATACCAGTAATCCCAATACCTCCAGCCACGAGAAGAATCGTGTCATAACGTTCAACCGGACAATGTACACCGTAAGGGCCTTCGATAAGAACATTCATTTTTATCTTACGCCCATTAGTAGCAGTTACGCCCTCCTTTTCAAGATAATCTTTAACACGTCTAGTAATACCACCTCTGGCTTTGCATAAAAGCTGGAATGACTCACCATCAGATGATGGCCCAACAGCAGAGAATGGGTGAGATTGAAAAATATTAATTCTATTGAAATGAATGTAAACATATTGACCAGGTGCAAATGGCCATTGGATTGGTGTTCTGATTCGAACGTTTATGACATCATTGGCCAGTAGAGACACACTTGCCTTTGTCAAGCGTTTAGATCCTTCAATAGGCTTAAGAAATATTGAAGTATTAGAAAATAATATCCTAGCAACTCGAATTATAATATCGGCTAGTATAAATCCCAATGCCACATAAACAGTTTGTTTATATCCAAGCCCGTGAAGATGGAATATCAAACAAATATATCCACATATAGCACCTACAACATGGAAAAATAAGAAAACCTCATAATAGCGGACTCGGAAGAAACCCAAAAGTATCATAAATGCCCAGATAACTATGGTTGCTGTACCAAGACGGAAAAGAATTGTAGGATAGTAAATCAAACGTAAGGGCATGCCAAATGTTAGCATCATGCTATGTTTAGTTGCAGCGTGTGTTACGCCAAGTAGAAACGTTATTCTAGCGATTCCACGATGATAAGTATTAAACGAAGAATAAGACCATCCAGTTACCCAAATTAGAACGTTGTTTCTCAAGGCAAATAAAGTCAGTAAAGGTATTTGAATTGCAGCGAGAATACCTGCTCTATTGGACACATTTAGAACCAATTCTGAGTGGTGGGTTTTCCATAGCGGATTGTTGTTCATAAATTCGTAACCAGAACACATAAAAACAATTGTTAATATTGTATATATGGACATCAAAATTGTCTCGTATCGAGTAGGGATGAATACAGGTATAAACCCAAACAAATAATATCTGTCAATGTGGCGAAGTCCAAAACTTGCTGGCAATTTAATGTGCTTGTAATACATTTGCATTAATCGGTTAGGTCTTCCCATAGATTGCCGTCTTGGAGCAAAACTCACTGTAATATATCTCCATAAGCGATAAGCACCCGCAACTCCTATAACAATCACCCAATACAAAACTAGTGCAGAACCTTGCCATGTTCCAACGTCTCTGTTGTGCAAGTTGATGTATATGGATGTATACGTTTCTTTTACTGATTCGTTGCTTGGAATAACTGGGGTTGTATAGTTTTCATTTGGATCCGAATCTTCATTTAGAACGGTAATTTTTGCCTGGTTCAGCAGTCTCATTGCGTCTTTGTATTCCTTCTCAGCAACATCAAGCGGTTTTTCACATTTGTCTAATAGTACAAAATTCCAGGCTTGGTCAACACTTTTGGTTGTATTTAGATTTTGGTTGATGCAAAGAGCCACCGTAGCTAGATAGTTGGGGTTTGTGCAAAGACACTCTTGTTCAGATTTGCTACAATTATCGAAATTATTACTGCTCACTACTTGGCACATGTTTCCAATAATTTTTGCATGAGGCCACATGGCTGAGACAGAGTTCATCAACGTCGAGAATATTAACGTTGCAAACACTGCAAACGTTGAACTTTTCTGTAAAAATACCATTTTGTGAAGTTTTAACTAGAACGGTATTCAAAAATGAGATCAATAGAACGACTTTGATTTGAATAAAAAAGTAGAAGAGATGTGAGAGATATTTTGAAATCCAATTGTACAAATGAAAACTTCTTTTTTAATTTTTTGAAATGATTAAAAATTTACTTGAATGGAATAACAAAAAATATATATATTTATCAAAAAAAAAAAAAAAAAAAAAAAA
>CBXB010000020.1:145974-160016 GCA_000817185.1 Magnusiomyces clavatus CNRMA 12.647
AAAAAAAAAAAAAAAAAAAAAAAAAAAAAAAAAAAAAAAAAAAAAAACAATTCAATAGAAAACTATATCATCTTATATATAATTTGATCTTTATAACATAAAACTTAAATTCTACTTCGTCGTTTTTAACTTTGAGAATATTAAAAATAAAAAAATTTTTGGGTTGTTTTTTTGTGATCAAGATCAAAATCCTAATTAATGTTTAGAAAGCTAAAGACTTGAAATATTTGTGGCTTACTATTGTTGTGGCTTAAAATGGTCTGTTTATTAAATACTGGCGCGTATTTGTATAGTATAAATAGCAAGTGCACTTTTGTTTTTTTCAACAGTAACGTCATTAATGTCACAGTTCAAAAAAACATTTATTTTTGTGTTTTTTCATTGGGGTATACAGCAAAGTCTAACACAATTGTCATTGCTATTTAACTTTTTTTTTTTAGATTAGTGTGTGGCTTGGCTTGTCAATAGCTTTATCGTTTTAAAGGTGCTAATTGTTAATGCCAGTTTTGAGAGTACTTTTAATGATAATAGCTATAGTTTTGGTGTTTAGTATCATATAATTTGTAATTTGCAGTCTTCAAATATTGTTTGCCCATGTTTTCAGCATTTCAAATTTGGTAGCTGTTATCTGTAATCACTATGAAGATTCTGTTAAAACTTTCAACTAAATATAGCTATGGTCAATTACTATACGAGATTAGAAAATAAAAAATGTGGGCATATAATTAAACCTTCAACACAAAAGCGTTTAGTGACCAACAAACAAGTTAGAAAGTGTAGAAAAAGATATATATATTTTAAAAAACTATTAAAGTTTATTTTCAAATGGCTTTTGATTCAAATTTCTCAATCACATGTGCAATGTCGTTATTTTATTTTGAAAAAGCCCAGAAGATCCGGTATTGGCATTAGCATTTTGTACTTGAAAAAAAAAAAAATTCAGCGCCGTAAATAATGAGGGCTGAAAGTCATAACCCTAAAACCGTATATACATACAGTATCAAAATACCTATGCCGTTCAGTTTAAAATTCCAACTTGAAATGTTGTCATCTCAGTGGCAACAAATTGAAAATTGTCAATTCTTTTCTTTTATTTGCAACAAATCGGCTATTCAAAAAGTAATCCCTTGGAAATTAATTTCTTCTTTTTCATAATATGTATAGATGCTTACTTGATTGAAATTTTATTTAGTGCATTTTTTTCTTATAGTACGAATGCGCTTAACAGCTGGTCATCATCCCAAAACACATTCTAATTATCAACATTACACTGCTTCTGTACCGTAACTACCATAAATTATCTCATTGTCATCTCTTTCCTGCTATTTCTAAGTATATACCTTTAATTCTCTTGATATGTAAGAAGAGAAAAAATGGGGAAGTACTTTAAATCTTAATATCCAGAAACCCCCACCTACGACAAAAATCAATACGCCAGTGCAATGCAACCAATATGGTAAGGCTTTATAAACGTTTTGTCCATCTGTTGGTGGAATTAAGGGTGAAACAAAGAGATAAACAGATGAGAGGAAAAAAAAGAATATAGCAGGCAAAGTGGCTCTAATTGGAGGATTCCAATTGTACTTTTCCCTGTTGAAATTAATTATGATTAGCGCCAAAGAAACCAAAATGTTTATCAGAGAAAGAGGATATGATAAAAAGTTTAATATAAAATTAAATGCATCTCCAGGAGGTGGTGCTAAAATAATGACAACAGCAGCCAACCATTGCTCGAATATTCCTGCCATAGGAGATCCAAAAGGTTTTGATGATGCAAAGAAATTTGAAAACGGCAAGATACCCTCCTTTCCCAACTCTTGTACAACTCTTCCTTGAGTAAATAAAACCGACATAACATTACCCAAAGCGGATAAGGCAACACAGACTGATAATGCCCTTTGACCAGTTTCGCCAAAGACTATTCTGAAAAAACTTGAGGCTACTACTCTACCACTTGAAGCAATTTCTTCTTTTGGAACAACAGCGAAATAAGCAACATTTACTAAAATATAGACAATTGATACCATGCACAAAGCTACTGGTGCTGATATTTTCAGTACACGAACAGGGTTTTGTGTTTCTCCAAGAGCATAATTTACGTTGGTGTAACCGATGTATGAAAATATTACACTGTAGAGTGCCATTACAATTCCATAAGCAGTTGGGGGTGAGTGAGGTCCTGAAAATGGATCTTTAAAATGATTTTGAGATTCTGCTTTTGAAAGCCCTTTGATACCTCCACCAAGAGCAACAAACCCAGCTATCATTATGATAAAAATTAGCAGGAATTTAAAGCATCCAAGTAGGTTTTGAATCCATAGACCCATTTTGACGTTAAAAGAGTTGATCAGAAATGCAAAAGTGACACATGCAAATCCAACACCACGTTGGTTCCATCTATTTGGCTCTTGACCAGCAGCACTTAATACGTATTCTCCAAAAACGACAGAATTAGCAGCACAACCACCCAGTAAAAAAGTGTAAGTTGCAAACATTGATAATGCCATATGTTTGGGATATTTATAAAAGTATGTCAAATAATTTTTCTCTCCTCCATTTTTGGGAATTGCAGATCCCCATTCTAAGTACACTATTAGTCCAGCACCTGCTATTAGAAATCCTATTACCCACATGATCAATGATATACCAATAGACCCAGATAGTCGATAAATAGTTGAGGGTGTTGCGAAGATCCCTGTCCCAATCATTCTATTTATTATTAATAATATTGCTGAAAATATACCTATTTCTTTACCGTTATCAATGTGTTTTCGGTCGGGATCCTCAGATGAACTAGACATATTAGTCACTTCTTTGAGAACAACTGAAGTACCCGACTTTTTAAAAACATAACCCATGTTGCTCTCTTTATGTGCCTTTTGGTTGTTAGAGATGAGATATTTTAGGATACTCATTGTATGTATGTTATTGAAGACTTTAAATAATCAAACAAGAAATAAAAAAATATAGTATAATAAAGAATTTGTGAGATTTTTCTTCATATTTATACAACTTTTGATTCCCAGTAACCATTATTCTATTTTTTCAAGCTGTTCAGCTTCAGAAAATTAATTGAAAAATGGTTTATGCGACCGCCCTGGATCTTTACAAGTGCACAACCAAGAGCAAAAGAAAGCATGAAATATTTCTGTTTTATAGTAAATTTTTATTAGTTGGTAATAACTTGTTTTCAATATCATTATTAAGTTTGTTTACTTTCAATAAAAAAGTATTTGAAAAGCCTTCAAATATATTGATTGTTGTCGCTTATATATATTACTGTCGTACGGCTGATTTAGTTATAGATATGAAAAGTGAATACAACAGCTATCCAACACCATTTCAAGAGAAAATATACAGGGCAAAAGCTAATTAAAGAATACTTGATTTACAGGTAAATCTTGAGAATTTCAGAATCCAATGTGCAATGTCGTTTTATTGTTTTTATGATTGAAACTCTGATAAGTAGATTAATGAATTTCTTATTCTACTTGGAAAGATTTTCAATGGAAAATAGTATTGTCATCGGCTTGTCATAGTACTTGTTTTGTTAAAAATTCACTATTTTTATGAGCCAATCACTCAATCCAAAAAAATAGCAATTACTTTTAACTAAATATTATTAATATGTTTCGACTCAAATACATTGAGCTAGTATTTGGTTTTAATAAAAAAACAATTGTTATCTGAGAGCTTTTTTTTGAATTGAAGTTATCTAAAGGTATTCTTCTAGCCATGATAACCATTATATTTTTGTTATCATTTAATCTGTTAAGAAACTGTAGGTTACTTCTACGGCACCAATATTATCTGTTTGCCGTAAACATATTTTTACTTTTTTATTTCTATTTTAATTTTTTGCAAATTCATTAAATTTGCTTAACTGTGGTTTCAAAATGAAAATAAACTATCATTGATCATTTGAAAATTTTGAGATTGCATTGTCCGTTTAATCTAAAGTTTTTTAAATTTTTGCTAAATTATTATTATTAATTGTATGTTGTATTGAATAAAAAAAAAAAAAAAAAAAAAAAAAAAAAAAAAAAAAAAAAAAACATTTATGTCTGAGTATTTGAAAGGCTTCAATTGGTAAAAGATTTTCCATCCTTTTGCGTTCAACTAATCTATTTGAAATAAAAGGTATTTTTTTTTTTTCTCTCCTTGTAGTTAAGGTCAAAGTCAGATGTTTGACAGATTACTAATACTGAAACAGTAATTAGAACAATTTTTTTCTTTCTTTCTTTTATGTATAGTGGGGAATTTTGTTTCACGCTACCAGCCTACAACTTGTTGGTATCCTGAGCATCCTAATTCAATTGATTGAAGAAGAAAAGATAATAACCTTAAATAATGAGTAGTCTTGAAACATCAGATGGACATCTTGTAAGTATCAAGTGGCAAATTAATCAAGATATTCTTGTAATTTAGGCAATGAATATTGGAAGTTTTAAGTGATAAGAATCCGCTTTATAAGCAAACAAAGAATCGGAATTCCGATTTCTCTTCATCACAACCAACGTTTTTATTATTTTGCTATTTTATTATTATTATTATTATAAAAACCTTTATTATCAACAACACCAACAAAGCCTTTTTGGAAGAGAGAGAAAAGTCACCATTGATAAAATACCCAGGTTTTTTTTTCGGATTCCGATAACCACGTAAGTATTCGCTAATTATTACAATTGAAAACAAGTTGCTTATCATTTTAATTGCTAACGTATGTACCCTTCTCGTAGAAATTTGATTTAAAATTTGACATTCAAACCATTTTAAAAAATTTCAAAAATTGGTATATAAATGTCAGCAATTCCCTTCTTTTTTTGAAATTTCATACGTTGCTTGCCGAAACAAACTTATTTTTGATAGTTTTAGTAATATTATCATATTTCACATTTTAATCATAGCATCTAACTTATTAGCTATAAATTTTAACTATTCTCCAGATCCAATTTTGGAACTAAAAACTATCGAAAATGTCTCAACCTAGGGCGAATTCAAGCAGTACGGAAACAAAACCTACTGAAAAAGACTTGGAACAAAACCTCGCACTTGCCCCTAAAAGAAAGAAAAAACTATTTGGTTTTTTGTTCAAACAGAATCCTCCAGTCCCTGAATCTCAAGGTGTTTATCCAGAACCTAACCTCAACTTTTTCTCAAAATATACATTCACTTGGATTGGTCCAATTTTAAAAGTAAGATTGCTACGGCTCAAACTAATCTTGATTTTTTTGTTTGAAAAAATAAAAACTAACTGCGTTTTATTACTTAGGTTGGATATGTTAGGACCCTGGAAATGAATGATTTTTATAACCCCGCAGGAACATCGCGGTCAATTGATTATCTTACAGAAAAATTTGAAAACAGTATACAGTATTACAAAGAAAAACACAAAGACAAGTTAACACCAGAAGAACTAGCGCGCAATCCTTTCAAACTACCTAAAAACACAATACTTCGAGCTCTTAATGCTACTTTTTTGTACGAGTTCTGGGGCGCTGCCGTTGCTAAAATTCTAGGAGATATAGCGACCACGTGCAATCCACTTCTCATTCGTCGACTTATTGCATCAACAATGGCCAGGGACACTGCATCAACTAACCGTGGTATTGGATATGCTATAGGCATTGCATTTCTTTTATTATTCACCAACTTTCTTACAAACATACACTTTTACAATGCTATGATGACTGGTGCTCAAGCAAGAGCAACTTTAATCAACTCTATCTACAAAAAAAACTTAAGACTATCTCCAAAAGCAAGACTTAATTTTCCCAACGGTAAAATCACAAATATTATGTCTATTGATACTCATCGTGTTGATTTCAGTACCAATTTTTTCCATTTCTCTTGGACGTTCCCAATATCGGTAGGCATTTCTATTGCAGTAGTATTAACAAATATTGGTGCATCTGGTCTTGTGGGATTTGCAGTCTTTTTAGTTTCATTTTTTGTTGTGGTCTTTACTGGGAAACATATTTCTAAACGTCGAAATAAAACACATAAGGTAACTGATGAAAGAGTTTCTTTGATGAGAGAAGTTCTTAACGCTGTCAAAAATATCAAGTATTATTCATGGGAGGGTGCTTATGCTGAAAGAATCCGAAATATTCGCGCAAAAGAATTAAAATTAGTGTTTAGTGTTCTTGGTTGGAGAAACTTTTTGAATGCTCTTGTTCAGTCCATACCTGTTTTTGCTGGTTTGTTTGCATTTATCACTCTTTCCAAAACTGGAGGTGCTTTGAATCCTGCAACTGTTTTCTCTTCACTGTCTGTTTTTAACGTTATGAGACTTCCTTTTATTCTGTTACCAATCTCTATCATCACTATTATTGATGCTTATCAATCCTTGAAACGTATTGAAGCCTTTATGTCAGCCGAAGAAGTAGAAAGCTATATTGAGTATGTTGAAGACAGTGAATACGCAATTCGAATAATTGACGGCTGCTTTATCTGGGAAGAAGCTGATCCAAAACCGATTGAAGACAAAAAGTCTAAGAAGGGTAAAAAGTCAAAAAGTAAAAGTAAAGATTTGAAGACTAACGAGAAGCAAGCCGAAAATTCTTCAACCGAATTGACTTATACTGAAAACGAAAAGGATCTTTCTGAAAGCTCTTCTTCTGAAGAACATAAAATTTTCCCAGGCTTATTTGATACTAACATTGATATAAGAAAAGGTGAATTTGTTATTGTCACAGGCCCAATTGGATCAGGTAAAAGTTCTTTATTATCTGCAATGGCCGGTACTATGCACAAAATATCTGGACGCGTACAAGTCTCTGGATCAACGTTGCCTGCAGGTCAGCCGTGGGTACAAAATGCGACTGTCAGAGAAAATATCATTTTTGGAAGACCATATGATGAAAACTGGTATAACAAGGTTATCACGTGTTGTTCATTGACTAGAGATCTTCAAATTCTTCCTGCTGGCGATATGACCGAGGTTGGGGAAAGAGGAATTACTCTTTCTGGAGGCCAAAAAGCACGTATTAATTTGGCTCGAGCAGTTTACAACAACAGAGACATCATTCTGTTGGATGATGTTTTAAGTGCTGTTGATGCCCATGTTGGAAAAGAGATTATGGATAACTGTCTTTTGGGATTACTCAAGCACAAAACTAGAGTTTTAGCAACTCACCAACTTGCAATGATTGAGCATGCGGATAGAGTTATCTTTGTTGACGGAACTGGTAAAAGTTATATTGGTACCGAAGAAGAGCTTCGAGAAACTGTTCCAGCTTTTGATAATTTGATGAGGTTTAATGGCGATACCGAAGATGAAGAAAATAGCATCAAGAGTCTTGAAGAAGAGGAACTCATGATTTCAATAAGAAAATCAAAATCAATAAAGGGCCCAGAAAAAACTACTACTGCTACAGGTGTCTTGATGTCAAAAGAAGATCAGGAATCTGATGGTATTAACGTTGAGGTTTACAAAAATTTTGTTCGCCATGGATCTCTTGGTATGGGCTGGTTTCTTATCCCAGTTATGTTGTTTCTTATTATTGTCAGTAACTTTAGTCAAGTATTTACCAGTATCTGGCTTTCTTTCTGGACCTCGAACAGGTTTGATGGGCGCAAAGAAGAGTTTTATATAGGCATATTTGTCTTGTTGACCTTCTGTACTGCCATTTTTATTTTTCTCTACTCTATATCTATGACTGCTGTTGGAAACAAGACCTCTGAGCGATTACACAATCTTGCCGTCGAATCTGTTTTGCACGCCCCAATGTCTTTCTTTGACTCTTCACCTCTTGGTAGAATCTTAAACAGATTTACGCATGATATTAATACTATTGATAATGAACTAAGTGAACAGGTTCGTTTGTTTATCTATTCCTTTAGTTTGTCTATTGCCACTTATATTATGGTAATATGTTATATTCCCTGGTTCCTTATCCCATTCTTTGTGCTTGGTTTTATATTTATCCAAATCTCGTCTTTCTATCGTTCTTCTGCTCGAGAAGCAAAACGTCTCGACTCTGTTGCCAGATCAAAGGTATTTGCTCACTTTGGTGAGTCATTGGCTGGAGCAAGTGTTATTCAAGGCTATCATGATGAAGACAAATTTATTAACACAATGCAAAAGCAATTAGACGTTATGAATTCAGCTTACTATTTTAGTCTTGCCAGCCAGCGTTGGCTTACCGTTCGTTTGGATGTTATTGGATTTTTATCTACTCTTATTACTTCTTTGTTGTGTGTCACAAAGCAATTTAATATCAACCCTTCTTCTGTTGGTCTTATTATTGCTGGTATCTTGCAAATCATGCCCATGATGTCAATGATTGTTCGTGAAATGGCCCTTGCCGAAAACAACATGAACGCTGTTGAACGTCTTCATCACTATGCTTACAACCTTCCTCAAGAAGCCCAATACGACAAGCCAGAAGGAGCTCCTCCAGAGAATTGGCCTGATAGAGGAAAAATTGAATTTGACCATGTGACTATGACTTACCGTCCCGAACTTGAGCCTGCTCTCAAAGATCTTACGCTTCAAGTTAACGGGGGTGAAAAAATTGGTATATGTGGTCGTACTGGTGCTGGAAAGAGTACCATCATGACGGCCATCTACCGTCTGGTGGAGTTGAAATCCGGCAGAATTATCATAGATGATATTGACATTTCTACACTGGGTCTTCATCAGTTACGTTCGAAGCTTTCCATTATTCCTCAAGACTCGATTCTGTTTAAAGGAACAATACGATCTAATATTGATCCATTTGGTGTTTACAGTGATGATAAGCTTTGGGATGCACTTCGTCGCTCTTGGCTTGTTACTCAAGCAGAGCTCAACCGTGTTTTGGAGCTCGAGGCTCGTGGCATATCCACACTTGAGCTTTTGAAAAATGGTGATTCCGGCATGCCCAAGTTCCATTTGGACCGATCTGTTGATGACGAAGGTACGAATTTCAGTCTTGGTGAACGCCAACTCTTGGCTCTGGCCACAGCACTTGTTCGCGACTCTAAGGTGTTGATTCTTGATGAAGCAACATCAAACGTTGATTTTCAAACTGACTCTAGGATTCAATCAACAATTGTTTCTGAGTTTAAGGATTGCACAATTCTTTGCATTGCACATCGTTTAAGAACAATTCTTAATTACGACAAAATTCTGGTTATGGACCAAGGTAGAGCCGCAGAATTTGATACGCCATTAAACTTATACCATAAGGGTGGAATTTTCAGATCAATGTGTGATGATTCGTCTATTACTATTGAAAACTTTACTTCTACTGATTAATGAATATTTTTTTTCTCTCTCTCTTTTATTTTTGTTCTTTTTTATGTATTTATAATTTTTTTAATGCATCTATGTACACATCTCTAATAGCATATCTAATATTAATAAAAAAAGTTTTAAAGTTTTTTAAATTACTATCACTTTTGTGATATCTTAGAAATAAAATATGTCTGAAAAAAAAATTTATTATAAATATAGTACAGAAGATTTATTAATTTAAGTGAAGTGAAAAAAAAAAAAAATGAAATGAAATTACTTAGTATTAAGAGAAAAAAAAAAATGAGATTATTTATCATTAAGAAAAAAAATTAGTAGGAAATTCATATCGAATGCTTAAAAAAATCATTGCTTTTCTTTTCGTTTTTCAACTAGATCAACTAGTAGTGAATGTAACTTGGGTCTTTTTAAAGGCTTCCCCAAGAAGTCATCAATGCCTGCTTGCAAACATTCTTCGACATTTGACTTGTTTGTAAAAGCTGAGACCGCAATAATAGGGCCTTTGTAATGGAGGTCCCTTCGGATTTGTTTGGTAGCTTGAATACCATCCAGGTTGGGCATTTGAATGTCCATGAATATGATATCAAAATGCTTTCCTGGTGGACTTACATATTTAGTGCCAAGCCAGCTTTGTCCAGAATTTCTGCTGTTTCGACCTGAAGGGCGGGGAATTATGATGGGCGGCGGTTGAGCAATAGTTGTTGTTATTGAAGAACCAAATGCAAGAGGGCCCGGAGGGATGTTTGAGTTCATGCTTGGGGAATTTGATAGTTTTGATTGTTGATTAAACTCATCTTTCGTGGTAGATACTGAACTGATTGATGATGAAACACTGTGATTTTGTTCTGGTGGTTGTTGTGAGCGCTTTACTGCTTTAACAGCCTCTAGCCCGTCGTTGGCTACTTGAACATTACGAATTCCTTCGAGATTTAGCATCTTAATCATAACTTCCTGGTTTACACGGTTATCTTCTGCAACAAGAACGCATAGATCATCACAGATTTTAGGATCCAAAACAGTTTTTCTGGATGAAGACGATGTTGTTGCACTAATGCTAACGGTACTAGCACTATGGCTATTGTTATCAATTTTGAGAGACAATGAAGATGGCCCGGCTGCAGGTGCATTATTTTCTGTGCTAGCAGAAGTTGAAGTTGAAATTTTAATCTTTGAGTCATTATCGAGAGTCTTGTTTTCTAAATTTGTGGATGTGTTAGATGATTTATGTGCGTTAATGTCTTCACCTACTTCAGGTTTAGAAAGATCTTTAGTCTCAGAGCTGGCAGTGGATTGATGCGAAGGTGATTCACTAAATTTTGGAGTGGCAATGGCTTCTCCTTGAGTTTGAGGTCCTGATGATAATGATGATATTTTTGAATTATCAAGTTGTGATGAGTGTTCATTTGAAATTGTTCCGTTGCTTCCCGCTTTAGATTTTGAGAACGTAAAACCAGAAAAAAATGGATTGTTGGTTGAAAGAGACGTGGTTGATGATCCGCTTTTACTATCTTTTGGTGTTTTTAAGTTGTTGAAGCCATTTTCAGATATGCTGGTATTTGTGGTTGTCTTATTATAATGCGCATGATTGGAATTTCTAATATCGATAGAAAGTTGAGGCAATGCTCTTTTTCTGCTATAATTCGAAAATACACCACAGCTGTTCGGTTGCTCACTTTTGGAAGAAAATTTGTCGTTTGAAGATGATGATTCAGTTGTATTGGAGCTAATAGAAAGATCGTTCGCTGTAGAACTATCAGATTTTCCAGTCAATTGATCTGCTTTAGAAGAGTCTTGCTCTAATATCATACTTTTGACCTTAGTCCAGACGTGGCTTCCAGTACTGTGATTACTATGAAAAGATTTTGACCGTTGATGACAAGTAAAGTCACGAGTAGATGAATACCCTGTGCTAGTTCCCCTATGGGTATTAGATTGTTCGCAACTTTCAATAACGGTAGATTCCACTGATAGCTTTTGCAATCCTTCACTCTTTAGTTCTAAATAATGGATAGAATCGTCGTCACTACTACTAGCATCGTCATCGTCTTTTAGTGTTTCCAATGTACATCGTAAAGGTACTGAAAATGTAAAGCAAGAGCCACTTCCTACTTCCGATTGTAATTTTATAGTTCCATCCATAAGTGTAACAAGATGTTTGCAAATTGAAAGACCCAATCCAGCACCACTCCTAGTTTCTCGAGCCCCAATATCACCTTGAACAAATGGTTCAAAAACACGAGCCTGTAAGTGGGGTGCAATTCCTGCACCGCTATCGCAAACTTGAAATGTGACAATTGAAGTCCCAATATCATCTAATTCATCTCCTTCAGATTCCTCGTTGACTTCTTCATTTATCAGAATTTTTTCAAAGCTATCCTTGGCTTCCATTTCAGGTGTCCTATCTTGTGGATCTAGTTTTTGGTTCAAATCGTTTTTTTCGCCTTGTAACTGTGTTTGTTCTTCAGCTTCTTCATCAACTTCTTCAATACGCGAATTTCTGGTCAAGCTATTTTCGTTTGTGTTATTTTTGGTTTTGTCATGATCATCAATAGAAGAAGTGATGTCATCATACTGAGGATTTTTTACAAATTTTGAAGATATTACGACCTTAACAAAACCACCAGCAGGTGTAAACTTCAAACTGTTTGATACTAAATTGATAGCGACTTGCAAAATTCGATTACTATCACCATAAAGTTCGTATGATGTCAACCATTCATCTGTGAGAATTATTGAAAAGTTTATTTTTGCTGTTTTACTACTCTCATCAAAAATTGCATGGAGTTGACTTATAATTTCGGAAATAAAAAAGCCTTTGATTTCAAGTTTCATGTCGTTGACGCCTGTTCCAGAAAAACTGAGCAAATCTGTAAGTAATCTTAACAAAAGCTCTCCTGATTTGAAAATAACCTTTAAGGATTTTTTTATACTTCGAGGATCATTATCTTCCATTGCAACCGCAGCCATACCTAAAATGCCGTTAAGAGGTGTTCGCAATTCGTGCGTGATGTTCGCAATGAATAGAGATTTGGCTTCGTTGGCAGATTCAGCCAAAAGTTTGGCTGACTTGATTTCTTTAGTACGTTGTTGAACGCGATCTTCTAGTTTTGAATATTGCTTTCGTAACTCTTTGGTCATTTTGTTGAATGTTTCTGTAAGTTCTGTAAGTTCATCTTTAATATATTTTCTAGTGACTACTTGATCTGGTAGTCTAAATTTGGATTTTTCGTCTTGAAAATGGCTTAACCTTTCTCTTGTTAGCGAAGCCATTGGAATATTGTACTTTTCAAAACTACCGTCATTATATTGCGTCAACTGGCTGTTATTTTCGTTGTAAGTGCCATCCGGTCCCTGGCTATCATCTGGATCAATTTTGTTTCTCCACCTTCTGGGTACCAGTTTTAATAGTGAGTTCTTGAAAAAATTCCAAACACCTTTGGACTGTGATGGGTCTCTATATGACTGTTCTGTTGCTTCTTGAAGTCTAGTAATTGGTCGAAGAACCCATCCTGAAAGTAAAAGAGTCAAAATACAGACACCTGCACCAATAGAAAAAACAGCAGTGATTGATATGTTTTGTATTGTTTTTATTGGGCCATAGACGTATGAGTGAGGTTGCATAACAATCACAGCCCAAATCTGAGAAAACGTAGATACTGGAGCAAACCCAGCAGATAAAGCGTATCCATTGCCATAGAAGTCATAGTTTATTCGGGCTCCTGAAGTGCGATTTACTAATGCTAGATATTCTGGGGTTCCTGGCTGCAGAGGAAAAGAAGTGTTTCTGCAATTGTCACTACAGAAAAAATTTAGTACATTAAAAGTGACTGTTTGGCTTGTGTCTTCCTCAATCTCTTGTAAGGAACTAGACATCGTCGAGTTGGTGTTAAGTTTAATAAGCAACATATAGCTTCCGTCAGCAAGATCATTTGTCCGGACCACACTTAAAAGAGGGCTTCCCTTTGTAACCATTGTAAGAAATCCATAGCTGGGTCTGCCAAAAGTTTCCGTGTTTTGAAGTCCAAACTGGATGGTGATGGAAAGATATGACGTACCATTAACAACTGAAGGGCCTCTAATGATTTGCTCTCCGCTCATCAAAGTTGTAAAAATAGTAGAGTTTACGGTTGTGTTTGCTAAAGGAAACAGATTGTCTGGAAGTGTAATGTTTGCTGGAACGGTTTCATTATTTGTTTTATAAATGATATTAGTGCAATTATGTGAGTATATTGCGCCAGCCACAGAATTGTCTGTAGCTTGCAGCATCAGTTGAAAGTCTCTAGCTGTCTGTTCATCTAGCTTTTCACCAGAAAAATAGTAATTTGTAATTAGTTGGCGAATAAAATTCCGAGAACTAAACATAAAGACATCTCCAAGCAATAATGAAAGAACCTGAGATACTTGAGCAGCCTTTAGTTGTGCAACTACTTGAAGTCGATCAGACCGTAACTCAAGAACAGTAGAGTGATTTAAAATTGACTGTCAGAATATAAATAGAAATATTAGTACATATGATTCTTAATCAAAATTATTTGACCTTGAAATAATATAAAAATAAAATAGCAATGATATCATACCGTAGTGACAGCTAAAACACCTAGAGCAAAAAGAGCAGAGAAACACGCTAATAACGACAGTTGCCATTTTATGCTGATATGAAACGGACGCCGCTTGACCTTGGGCGTCCGCAGTATGTGAGGTATCTTTATTTTCATATATAATGTTTGTTACTCTGTGGTGATAGTAAAAAACAATACAAGATGGAAAGAGGGGGGGGGAAAAAAAAAAAAAAAAAAAAAAA
>CBXB010000021.1:0-15294 GCA_000817185.1 Magnusiomyces clavatus CNRMA 12.647
TTTTTTTTTTTTTTTTTTTTTTTTTTTTTTTTTTTTTTTTTTTTTTTTTCTTCCTTCCTTCTTCCCACACACACCAACACCACTCTACATCATCTATTATCTGCTCATCCCCTTATGCAGAATTTGGTGCAACAAGTCTCTGCTGCTGCCGTTTCTAATGGTGCTCCCACTGGGGGATCCTCGATATCTCTTACTATGTCACAATTTCGTCAACAACAACAGCAACAACAACAACAACAACAACAACACCCGCAGCAAGTCGTTACAGCAGGCCTTCCTCAATCCCAGATGTTTTTTCCTCAGCAGTATCAAACTGTATTAGCTCAGGGCCAAGGTGGTATCCAAGTTCAGGTTCCTAATCAGCCTCATCAAATCCCTGTTCAAACACCTGCTAATTGGGCTACATTTGCTCCTAGTTTTGGTAACAATACCCCTACTACTGTTACTGCTGGTCCTAATGGCATTCCTGTACAAATAAACCCTATATACGTTCAACGTCTTGAACAACAACAGCAGCAACAACAACAGCAACAACAACAACAACAACAACAACAACAACAACAGCAACAACAACAACAACAACAACAACAACAACAGCAACAACAACAGCAGCAGCAGCAGCAGCAACAACAACAACAACAACAACAACAACAACAACAGCAGCAACAGCAGCAACAACAACAACAACAGCAGCAATTACCAACTACCGTAGTATCAACTCCAAATGGGCCAATAACGGCTCCTCCTGTACCAGGTTCTGCTGCTATTGCTGGTAATGGGGTTGGCGCTTCAAATGGTAACCCACAAGCCAATCAGCCTACTCCGTTAATTACTACTCAAGCTGCTGTAGTTGCTGCTGCGAACGCTACTCAAAACTCTTCAAATAATACTCAAACAAATACCCCACAGACAATATCCCAGCAACTTTCTCATGGACAACAACAATTCCACCCACAACAAATGATTCCTCAATACCAAATTCAACCATCATCATACCAACAACAGTTTTTAGCTGCTCAAATGCAAGCTCAAATGCAAGCTCAGGCTCAAATGCAGGCTCAAATGCAAGCACATGCTCAGGCGCAAGCGGCTCAGGCTGTACAAGCCCAGTCCATTCAAGCTCAAATTCCTCCCCAAGGACCTGGTAATCAGCATATTCCTTCACCAGTACCTAACCAACGTCCAATGCAAGCATCACCTCTTCCTCAAAATCAGCTTCCAATGCAACAACAACAACAACAACAACAAAGGGCAGCAAATCAGTTAAAAAACACTCCTAAGCCTTCCCCAAGACCATTGAATCAAAACATACCCCAACAAGCAGCTACTATGCCTGCT
Source organism: Magnusiomyces clavatus CNRMA 12.647 (assembly GCA_000817185.1). NCBI lineage: Eukaryota > Fungi > Ascomycota > Dipodascomycetes > Dipodascales > Dipodascaceae > Magnusiomyces > Magnusiomyces clavatus. Next base: position 1,339 of record CBXB010000021.1, read on the forward strand.
CCTCAAATGATCAGTCAACAAAAACAACAACAAATAAATAGACAAGTTGGCTCTCAACCAGTACCTTCTCCTCACCCTCACCCTTCTCCGCATTTACAACAGGCAGCAAGCCCAGTTCCATCGCATAATGCTAACGCTATACCCAAACCATTATCTCAAGCTCGTCATAACCACGGGTCTCCTCATCTAGGTCAAACTCCTCATCAATCTCCATTAGTTCGTAATAGGTCTTCTTTTAGTAGCAAGGATATTTCGACTCCAGATTTATCTTCTGGTGCACCCCATGTATCAATGGTTTCTAATGGCCCAAACTCGACCACAACAACGACCATCACCGTGCCATCAACGCCAGCTACAAATACTACCCCCATCCCAATGAATCAATTAAATGTGCAACAACAACAACAACAGGCACAGTTTCAACTTCAACAACATTCTGGCCAGATTCCAGTTCAGTTTACTCAGCAAACAACACCATTTGCATTGCAACAACAGCAAATGCAATTTCAAAAACTTCAACAACAACAGCAACAACAACAGCAAGAGGCTCAGGCTCAAGCACAGTTTCTGGCTCGCATTGAATCACATCGTCTCCAACAGCAAGCTCAACGGGTACATAATCCACAGGCACAACAGCCTCAAGCTCAACTTACACATGGCCAGCCCAATTATAATGCCAATCAGAATCAATTTTTTAAGCAAATGGTTATTTTGAGACTTATGAACTTTTGTGAGGCCATAAACTCTACTTCTGAGTTACGCTTTGACCCGGGATACTGGAAACAAAAAATCAATGAATACTTTACTGATACTGCAGTTTTACAATACTCTATATGTGAAGGAAATGACAACAAAGTATTCAAGCTTCCCGCAGCAGTTTTACCGCGATTTTACCTGGCTTTTGTCAAGTCTGGCGTTAATCGTATGCGGATTCATTTGGAAAGTTGCCGAACTCAACAAGGAGATGGCTGCTTTACTGTCGAAAGTCAAAATGTATCCATGACACAAAATCATAAAGATGGATCCATGGTCACAGCAACAGGAAAAATACGCGCTATTATCAACTCGCATATGAAAATTGAATATATGGAACAAACTATTCAAGATTACGACGAATTCATTAGAAGAAAAGATATTTTGTCACTAATAGAAAATGCTTCATCCGATAAGCCCCCACAAACCTTTTTTTTCCCCTACGGTGTCACAGAAGAGGTTATGACTTTTTTAAAAGTATCTGATACTATGTATCACATGAAGGAACTAATGATGCAGTCTAAGATCCCTACTTCAGGTGGTCCCTATAAATCATATCAAGCCATAGCGTCTTTGAACACAATACAAATGTCAAAAGGAGCAGAAACAAATGAAGTAGCTGATTCAAATTTCCAAGGCAATCAACAATCAATAGAAATGCAAAATCAAAATCAAAACAATAGTCCTGGTATTTCAAATGGCAATTCGGATAGTTTTAAAGAAAGTCAGCCTGGAACAGCCGGAACTCCTATGCTTAATGGAAATACAAAAAAGTTAGATATGAGCATGCAAAATAATGGTTTAAGTCCCAAATCTAATAATGGCATGACGGTTTCTTTGTCTCCGCTAAACAATGGAACTGCAAACAGGTTCAGTCCAGGCAGTGGAAATATGGCTCAAAAAAGAAGACGAGCAAACTCCAAAAATGATGAATTTAACATGTCCCCTAAATTACGAACTTCCAGTCCCAAAATGCCTAAAAGAATATAATGAGCAATTACTATTGAGACAACTAAAAAAAAAAAAGAAAAAAAAGTAATTTACTCATTTTCATATCTAAACACTTGGTTTTCTGATTAACTGTTTAGAAGTTTTAATTATTATTACTATTATTGACATTTTTATTTATTTATTTATTTATTTATTTCTTTTTGACACTCTGGAATTACAAATTTTCACAAGCACCCATAATAGGCCATTTAATATCGCTTATTATTCTTCAACTATTTATTATTTCTATTTATTTCAAACTATTTATTTGTTATCTATTTATTTATAAAATTGTAATATATACCTCTATTTAATAATTTATTTTAAGTTGCATCTCAATTGTTAAATAATGAAAACTGTTGAATATTTGAAGAGTTTTGTGCTGATGTAATTGTAATACATCAACTTGTAACAAGTTAATCCATATATTTTTGGTTTTTTTTTTTTAAAACTCTTTTTTATTTTTATTTTTGTCTTCTCCTTATTCTACGGTAAATGGTCAAGTAGACTTACAAAACACTTCTTTTAAAGGAAAATTTATAATTTGAGAGTATATAGGATCTTTTAGATTCTCCAATGACAAATGACAGTTCAAAAAAATCCATCCTCTTCCTTTGATTTATTATCGTCCCTTGACTCGAACCAGCTAGATCATTCCATCAAATCTAATGAAGCTTTAGATAGTAACAATACAGTTCAACACAACAATCAGACTGATAATAGCATCTCCCATGACAATAGCGCATCATCATTAGACTCAGGAAGCCATGATAACATCTCATCTAAGCAGTCCTTAAAATCCCCAGTGTTGTCTATAACTGAAAACTACATACCTAAACAGGGTTACAGCGACTCTGAGGCCGAACAACAAGATGACGAGTTGTACGATAACCAGGCACAGGACGCAAAATACAATCACTACATGACACAAAATCAATCATCAATTTCTGAAAACTTTCCGAATCATACTGTTATAGAAAATCCTGAGACAGATGTTAATGAAACACATAATAAATCTAACACTACACCAAGTGGACCAGTGTTTACGGCTACCAAGGCATTCTCATCAGCAGGTGAACTACTTTCCAATTTTGATTATTCAGGTATAGGAAATAAGGTCCTTCGATCTGTCAGCTCTCATGGTCTCAGTATTCCATCTCTCTATAAGAAAAAGTCTTCTTCCACTCTCAGCTCGCAAGGTGACACATCTGCAAAAGACACAGTTGGGAAAACGCCAAACCGCCCTTCATACTCTAGGGCTTTTTCCATCAACAGTCTACAAACCACGTCGTCCAATTCACCATTAGAAAACTCTGAACTATTACCAAGCGCAAATCTAAGCAAAGATCCAAATGCGTTTCAAAGTCAACCGACAACTGCACTTTCTTTTGCCTCCGATTTGGCATCCGACATATCTTTAGGCTTCTCTGCGATGACTGGAGGTCAGACCTTAATGGATTATCAAAATGATACAGTTTCAGACGACATCAACCAATTTGAAGACAATTCAAGTGACTATGGGGCTTCTACTAGCCACAACTTGTTGGGAACACCCAATACACTTAGTTACTTGGATAACAGCTCTTTCATTGCATCTAAATTCGTGAAGAAAAAGCCAAAAAGGCATTCCATGTCAGCCGGCCATACAACAACAGAATCTGTACAAGAAAGACTCAGTAGAGTTGCAGCTGCTGGAGGAAGTACAAAAAGATCAGTTTCCTCTCGTAGCTTGTTTAATTTTAGTCTAGCTAGTAGTAACACAGTAATATCAGACAGTCAGCACCGTTCGGTTAGCGGTGCTTCAACATACGAAAGGAATCCACAACTCAATGCTTCAGGATCCTCAAGTGTGTTTTCTGAGAGCCTAGTAGGCTCTCATAATGATGTTGAAGGCGAAGGTAGTGACAACTTGCTCACTTCTTCTCCTGTAGTTACTGCCACCTCAAGTTCAATAAGCCCAATAATTCCAACTATATCAATGGAGCACAATTCAGATGTTGCTACTTTATTGTCAGAAGTATTGGACAGTGAAAATGGCACCATAAATTCTGCAACAGCTAATAGTTCTTCTTTTACTGCAGCTAATGATAACGATAATACTCTTGGACAATCTCATTTTGATTCATCGATTACAAATGGCGTTTCTGGCGACGACAGAAAGGACGAAAATAATCTCAGCTTTCATAGTGATACAGGCTTAGGTTTTCCAGAATTGGAATCTTCTGATTCGGAAGAAGACGAGATTGAAACACAACCGGATGACAATCAGGAACCAGAAACTAGAGAAAATGCAGATAGTGAAGATGAAATCAGAGCTAAGAATGAAGAACGTGAACTGAAGCATTTTTTATCGCGAAAAAAGCACTATTTTATATTATCAACAGCCGGCAAACCTATCTACTCTATGTATGGATCCGATAGTTTAGTGACTGGATACATGGGTGTTTTTCAGGCAATTGTTTCATATTTTGAAGATAATACAGTAGAAAATAATGAGTCCGATGCTATGAAATACAGAGAAGGCCTTCGATTTCTTAAAGCTGGAAATACTATTTTTGTTTTTGCATTGGAAGACCCTTTAATTCTTATTGCAGTAGACAAAAATGGGCAGACTGAGCCTCAGTTGAGGTCTCAATTGGATTTGCTCTACACACAGATCTTATCTACACTCACAAAATCTCAACTATCAAAGGTATTTAAAGGGCGAACAAACTTTGACCTGAGATCACTGCTTGGTGGCACTGAAGTTTTCCTTGATGCATTAACAAGAGAAATGAGCTTTGGATCTCCCCGTATTCTATTAGGTGCTCTGGAGTGTCTAAGACTCCGCAAGTCAGTTCGTTCTAAAATGCATACCATTTTGTCAGAGTCGCGATCGAAATCATTGTTGTATGGATTAATTGTAGCTGATTCTAGACTGGTAGCAGTCATTCGTCCAAGAAGACATTCTCTTCATCCACCAGACTTGCATCTTATTTTTTCAATGCTCTATAATACTCAGACCTTTTCTAAAGGAAGCGGTGAGCATTGGGTTCCTATATGTTTACCCAAGTTTAATTCAACTGGGTTCTTATATGCATATATTCATTTTTTCTCTCCACCTAATATTGCACTTGTTCTAATATCCGCAGACAAAAATGCATTTTTTGAGCTCCAGGGTGTCAAAGAAAAAGTAGTACAAGAACTACAGAATCAAGATTTGATCTCCCCTATTTTAAGCTCTTTAAACAGAGGAAGATATAGAACAATTGAAATTCTTGGTACTCACCCTTCTTCATATCACTCAAATCACTCCAAGTCTGCAGGCCATTCTAAAAACAAACCGGACAATTTCAGCAGTAACAATTCAGAATCTGAACGGGGTGGTTTACTATATACTAACACTAACAATACATCTATTCCACCATCTTTATCAACAAAATCACTTTTGCAAGCTCCTCATTTTTCTGGAATTCGTCACTTTTTGTACAAGTCAAAACAAAATGTTCAATTTGTTATGCCCTCTTTTGACCCTCATTACATGGATGACCGCGAACGTCATAAACTCATGATTTTGTATCACCAGCTCCACGCTGATGTCCATTCCGGTCCGCGGAGCGGTGGAAGTGGCATTACAGGCGGTGGGTCTAATTTAAGAGTATACCACGTGTCTCGTGAAGACGACAACAGTTCTGCACTAGCATGGATAACACCCAGCTTTGAACTGTACGGTGTGACAGGTGAAGCTCATAACAATGGTATCGACAATAGGAACATTGAAAATTTTCAATTGGAGGAAGACATTTCACTAGTGGAGGAAGGATCCGCAGCAGGTAATAATAACAAAGCTTCTAATAATGCTACTCAACGGCATACTGGTAACTTAACTGATCAAAAGGATGCTATGTTGCATTCAGTAAGAACTATTGTCAACTGGATCAAAACCCATGAAGAACGATTATTTATTTTTGGAGGTGCTGTTTTTTAAAACTATTCAGCATATACTTTGATATTAATTATTATTTTTTATATCTCTCTCTCATGATAATGATTAAACAAATGTATTTTATATCTTTTTTTTTTTTTTTTTTTTTTTTTTTTTTTTTTTTTATTTTTTTATTCTTCTATTTTATTTTCGAATAAATATATTTATAAAACATTATGACAAGAGAAAAAAAATATTTAATAACAAATCAGGATGTAGTCTTTACTTCATCATTTTTTTTTGAAAATTTTGTAATCTGCAGCTTATCATAAATCTCTGGTTTAAATGTCATAAAAAAGCCTTCCTTTGATGATTTCCATGAGACTACAGCAGGATGTAAAGCCATTTTTTTTCTTGCTTGTGCCAGAGGTGTTGCTCCTCCTTGTGAAAATGCAGCATTACCACTACCACTAGCCGGACTTCCAGGGCCTGCTGACCCAGCAGCTGTTGACGTTCCTCCATCATCCTGAGTCGCCGAAATTTTATTACGACTTCGCGTTGCTCGCTTCTTTAGTAATTTGTCCAGAGTGCCTTGCTTTTCTTCCTCCAGCCTGCGCTTCGAAAGATTCCGTCGCTTTCGTGCCATCTCGTCACGTCTCAAGTTCTGTTCTTCTTCTGTCAGTTGAATCTTTTTCTTTTTGGAGCCTGGACCTGACATAGAGTCAATATCGAGCATGGGCTCGCCGTCAACTCCAACAAATGGTGAGCCTGCAGCGGAAACAGAGGCTGATGGGTCGGAAGTCGTATCGTACCTGGCGCGCTGGCGAGCTGTCATTCGGGAAAAGTCAATCTCTTCTTCGTCCTCTTCTTCTTCCTCGACATCGTTGGATGCTGGAGTCTCGTTTGTTTCGTAGTCTTCAGCAACTTCCTCTTCCTCCTCTTCTTCGTCTACCTCATCTTCCTCTTCGTCATCCAATTGTTCTTCGTTGTCATCATTGTCGTCGTCGTCGTCGTCATCGTCATATGTGTTAACTGTGGCCTTTGCCGTCCGTCGTCGAGGAGCTGTGGGTTGAGGAGTCTGTTCTTCTTCTTCATCGTCTTCATCTTCCTCATCATCATCATTTGCATCTTCGGCATAGTAATTATAAGAAGTGCCCTTGTTTCGTGTACTGGTTCGCGAACCAGCGGTAGATGCTCTTTGCTGAGTGCTACGTCTTGTCGACCTGCTACTCTTTGGCTCTGGTTTTTTTGTTGGTGTCTGTGATTTTGATTGCTGCAAATTGGACGACCGTCCACTTGAGTTCATAGTAGCCCAACCTCCACGTTTCATTGTTACAAGCTGATGTCTATTATTTGTCTTTTCTTAAAAAAAAAAATTATTTATTGTCAAAATTGATAAATATGATAATTAAGTATATAAGTTAGAGAGTAGCAGGGCTTTTACTTTTTTCAGTGAACAAAATGCCTTGGTAACGTGACCGAACCATTTTTACAAAACAATAAAAAAGAGAATTGGCAAGCTTTACCAATTGCTAACAAACTAATCATCAATATGGATCAAACAGATAAATCATAGAGAAACGGGACCTGTACTATTCTTTGAATATTGAAAATGGAGGATATTGAACTCAATAATTCAACAAAACCATACTGTAAGTTTTTTTTTTGATTTAATTATTGGATATGACTATATTAACGTAATACGTTGATTCAGTAAAGAGACTATTGGCCACTTTACGGACAAAGTCAATTGCAATTGTTGTTTCGTCTCCATTATCAGAATATACTACAGGTGAGAATCAAACTCTTTTTCTATTATAGATTTAATATTTTGTCTTGTTCAAGAGATAATCTTTATGACACATTGAATCACACAATTCTCACTAATTCACACTTTCTACAGAAATTCCATCAACTCTTCTCGAATATGAATGGATTTCAGAAAACTCATCCTCTGAAGTTCATATTCCTTCAATAGCGTTCTCTAGCCCATCCAGTCACCACTTAAAAGAGTTTGCAGCGAGATCTCTTAAGTCAAGTTCAGGAGAGTCTTTTTCTTTGGGATATCGAATCGGCTATTCAGTTCCCTTTTCTTCCGTCACAAGCAGCATTACAGAAGTCGAATATGTTCAAGACCGACTTCTTGTTGATGAAATATCAATAGATCCTATTCTAAGGCGGCGATCTGTAATCGTAGTCGATGCTATTCATCAAAGGTCAAAATGGACGGATATACTACTTGGACTTTTAAAAAGTATTTTAGTTTATAGAAATAATCCAAACACTGACAAAGAGAGAAAACGTCAACTGGGGATAACAGAGTCAACACCGCTAAAAGTGATACTTTGTGTGTCCCCCGCTTATCCCCATCTAGTTAACCAAATTCAGGACTTTTTCAAAGATATTGATAATCAATCTGAAGTTATTCAACCTATATATGCTTACACAAAGTTGTATTATAGTCCGCCTATTGACACCTTTTATCTAAGCAAACAGACATCTGATTTCATAGCTTCAGCAGTAAATACCCTTTTCTCATTTTTTGATGAAATTGATTCACAAAATATAAGTTTAGACGCAGACGTTCTTGTGTTTTTGCCTGGAAAACAAACTATTGAAGAGTTTCTTGCTCACGCCAAAAACGGATTCACAGGTCGATATACTTCCTCCAAAGTGCTCAATGATGTTGGATTTCAGCCTTTTTATGAAGAATTGCTTGTGAACGGGGACGTGAATTTAGAAGACGATGTTCCTTTGATAAGAGTTATTGCATGTTCTTCCCTAGCTGAAAATTACTACCCTCTTTTATCTTCGAGTCGAGTATGTGCCGTTATTGACTCTGGATATGATATGATGGTATCTCCTACAAATTCTCTTATCGGTATGAAAATGTATCCTATATCCAAAGGCAAAGCGGAAACTCGGCGTTTAATGGCCTGTAAATTTATCAGCCCAAGCTTCAAGGCAAAATGCTTTCGACTCTATACAAAATCTTGGGTGGACTCAATGGATGATACAGAAACTCCCGAGCTTTTGTCACTTTTTTCAATTACAGACGTTTTAGATACACCTCTTTCAGATATCCTACTGTCATTACTTTCTATGCGAGTAAAAAATATTGTCTCCAATTTTGACTTTTTGCCTCCAGTTACAATGAGTGCCAAAGCTATTGAAAACTCTTATCTGTACTTGTTTTACATGGGATGTATAACCACTACTTTTGAATTGACACCCATTGGCAAAATAGTAGCAGGCTTGAAAGAAGTTCCTATACCACTAGCTAGATCACTTGCAGCATCTATATCTAATGAGAATGGCTCAAGGATCTGCTTTGATCAGCTTGTTTCCGTCGCAGCAATGATTTTGGCCGGAGGCGTTTTGTCAGTGTTCAACGAACCTTCTACAAAATCTTCACAAGAGAGAGCTCGTGCTGAGCATTCTCGCTTTAAAGCAGTTCAAGGTGACTTGGTAACGCTACTAAATATTTATCAAGCATTTATCGAAAATCAATCCGAAAATTGGGCAAGAAATCGATTTTTGAATTACAACACACTAATAAAAGCACAAAAGATTAGAATTCAACTTCTTTTGATGATAAATAACATTGAAGATCTAAGCAACTACAGACCTTCGACCAAGTTCCCCGCTGTAATTGTAGAAAAGTTACTTCAGTGCTTTGCCAAAGGATATTTTATGAATGCTGCAAAATGCAAAATATCTTCAGAAAGTATACCAGAAGGTGAATCTCTTTATATCAAGGACTCTGGAATAAGGTACCAATTAATAAATTATGATGGTTATGAAGTTCGAGCTCATAGCAAAAGTGTTGGGTCTGATGAAGCTATATCCAAAAATTCAAGCCCTTGGGTCATATACACAAAAATTACCCAATATGCTGATAACAAGTGGTTTGCGGAAGGTATATCTACAGTAGAACGCAAATGGCTTACAGATACAAAATTCTATCAGGAAGCCAATATGCTGTAATTTTTTATTTATTTATTAATTTTTGAAAGGCTTTAAACATTATTAGTACGGGTGTCAGAAAGATGAACAAAATAGACTATTTAGAGCCAGATTTCTGTATCTACAGACTCACCTTTTATACAAAGCTTTTGATCTAAAAATATAGGAGCTGTGAGATAATATTTTTTTTTAAACCCATAGCTAAAAACTCTAGTTGAGTTGAAAAAATTTCCAAAATTACATTTTTAGTTAACGGGCTTATCTATATAATATAGTTGATAATCTTTAAAACCTCTAGTCGTTCTTCAAGGTGTGTCGATAATACCTTACTATTCATGAAAAGTCATAAATAAAGCAAAAATGGCTATACTCCATAGATTTGTGTAAATTGAGATTTGAATGTTACGTTTTTTTTTTTTTTTTTTTTTTTTTTTTTTTTTTTTTTTTTTTTTTTTTTTCCACTTCTCAGAGCATGATTTTACTTATCCAAAGGTATTTTTTTGAATATAGAAAAATAAAAAACTTCAATGACCTACAATTCATTTTTAGTTTCTGTTGAAAATTTCTTTAACAATGATATATATGCCCTCATCGCCAGGTCAGACTTGGAATTGAGCTTTGTTTATAATATTTTGTATGAAAAGCAAGAAGACAAAAGATTATGTGTCCCTTTGATTTCCTATCATGACTTGCGAAAATTTGTTGATTCAGTAGCCTTAGCTCTTGTCAAGCTTGACCCTACAAAGAATGTGCTGTACTACATTCGGTAGGTGAACGGCATCATCTGGTAAAATTCATGAATGACAAATTAGATCAAACTGCGTTGCGTAAACTAGAAATTTCTTTTTTTTAAATTTTTGGATACATATTTTAGACGATTTATTGTTTGTTGGGAGGCATGACAAGGTGTTTTAGATGGAACTAGGTCAGCACCAGTGCTCTATAAAGCGCTATGCAAAAATATTTGCAGAAACTCCGCCAAAGTTGTAAATGAACAATTGATGCACTTAGAACTAAATAGCCAAGATATAACGATGTTGCAACAAGAACCAAAAAGATTGTGGATTCCGTAATAGAGCTCCATTGTACCTTTGAATTTTTATCATCTGAAGCCAATCTTGAAGGCTTAGGCTATAAACCATGGCATTGCTATACACCCTTGCAAATTTTGAATCAAACTACAGAAAAAAACAATATACCTCATTTTCACACCTCATTTCTCTTTGAAAAATTTTCCATCAAAATTTCTTGCTATCAATGACGTTCCAGAAGTTTGTGATATTACAGGAAAATACCTTGATTCGCCAATTCTTTTTGACAAACCCAAAGACGATATATTTTATAAGGTCTTTTCTGAGAGAATTACTAAGCTTGGTATTCCAGAGAAAGATTTATTAATTTTGAACAAAGCAAGCCTTTGCTCTTCCATTGAGAAACGTGATCTTTACAGGACCATTTGCAACTCTTCAACGGCAAGTATCACTTTTAGAAACAGGGCTTATCGTATCACATGCAAGATCGAAACAAGTTTTTAAAGGCTTGAGTAGCAATTATAAAGAAAGTGTTTTTGCAAAAAGCAAGGAACATTGTATCAAACGTTACTTCCAATTCTGAAGAAGACGAACTAAAGCTTCTAGAAGACTCACGTTTGAAAGGTTATAAAAATTGGTAACAGTGCTATTGAGAATATAGAAATACTGAATGATTTTGTTAAACAAAATTCGCCAAATTTATCTATGGACTCAGGCTCTGATTCAAAATCTAATTCCAACTCAAAATCTAGTTCTGACTCAAAATCTAATCCTGATCCCAAGTCTGATTCTGGTTTCGACTCTGATTCCAGTAGTACAAATGAATAGATCTATAAAAATGCAGATTACAGAGAAAAACTAATCAAATATCTAAAAACTATTGCAAAAAAAAAAAAAAGGCGGCCTGATATAGCGTGAAAAGTATACATTCTTAAAGAAATTCTCTCATCGGGGAATCCCAAGAAAAACTGGTGGAATACCTTAATTCAACAAAATCTTATCAACTTGTGTTGAACAAACAAGATGATGATATGATAAGTCCCACAGGCTATGTTGCAACTGGCCTTCAATCTAACGGTTCTTTATTTAAAGAGGATCGTTCTGGATTTGTTTTTCAAGTTTTTGGAAATCCAGTTTCTTGGTTCTCTCGAGTTCAGAAAGGTGATGCTCTTAATGACATTGAAGCAGATTTTCAGGCATGTAGCAATCTCATGAATTTTCTCAGCAAACTTCGAGTTCTGCTTTCTAAAGAACTCAAAATCTTAGACAATAAGCCTATACAAATAGCATATACTACTAAAAAAAACCGTTTTTTTTTTACTTAAACAAACGGTGTAATTACGAGTCAAATCTGCCATCAGCTGAAAAACTATATTTAAGCGTTATAGAACCACTAGAAAAAAATAGCCTGGAAGTGATATTTTCTCACCCTCATTATATCATGGCTTCAGCGTTTATTGACAAAGTGACCACGAGTCCAGGGGTCGAAAAGATACGGCAAAATCTTCATGTTGAAGAAGTCAAAGAAAAGTCTTCAGACTAAATGTCGCTTTTTTTATTTCCATAACCAAAAGCATTAGTTTTGATCACCCTTTTTTATTATTATAATTCAATGATATATAGCATTTAGTATATATTTTGCTTCATATAAAAATAAACAAAATAGAACAGAGAAGTATTCCAATTTTTTTTTTTTTGGGAAATGGCCTATTTAAAGTTTCAAAAAAGTGGGATTATTGACAATTGCTTTACAAGGTAAGCAAATCGGCTTTCAAGAGTATTGATCATCTTATGTAACTTGTGCTATTTTTTAACTATACTAATTTCAATCAAAAATCAATCATATGTATTATTAAAATGTTTCTAAATTTTAGACTTATCATTTGGTTTGGCTATTTCTAGTAGTTTATTGACTGTTTCAGGATTCACAACAGAAGAGTTCCCCCCGTTATCAACGGTCAAAACTCCATCTTGCATAAAGGAACAAACCAGTTTGGCATCATGGTTATAGATATGACCTTGGTAAAGTCCTCTACCATCACCTGAAGCACTAGAGTATGACTCCATAATCATCCAATCTACGTCGATCCGAGCAGAAAGGTCATGCATCACAAATGAATGGTCAATTGAAGCAATTTGTCTAAAAGTAACGTCTCTATCATGAAGATTAGAAATAGTAAACAAGGAATTTCGATCTGAAACATAAAGAAAACCGGCTCTATAGTGATTAAGGAAACAAAAAAAAAAAAAAAAGTTAATACCTCGCATTTTTGAGTAATAACAGTGTTTTTTACATTTTTCTTTTCTTTTACTTACACATGAATGTTGGGATCGTCCTGGACCTTTTCCAAAGACTTGAAATAGTGAATCTGTGATCGTTCGTTAATCTTTTTATTCCTATTGTATTCAGAATTGTCAAATTTTCGAACCTCAATGGGATGGTATTCGGGTTTAAACATTGCTCCTTGCATACTAATCAATTTGGTCCAAACAGGCAAATCCACGTCTGGAGCCAGTTCCATTTTGTCAATTTCGTTGCGCTTTGCATGAAGTGAGAAATGAGGTGAGAGGTCTCGTTGGTGCCACAATTGAGAGGGATTTTGATCTATATACTTGAAGGAAGTTATTGCCATATAACATGTATCTTTAGTGGTATCGTATTGAAACTCTTCGTAAGGAATGTCATTTTTGAGCGATTGAGTTTGAAAAACGTATACCTGTCGAGTAGAGTAGGTTCTACCATCTCGTATGACATTTACTTTATAATAAAATGGTCTGTTTCGCTGACCAGGAAGTAAAAAGTATCCATGAAGATTCTAAATGAAAAAAAGGTGTTTTGGTAAAAAAAATAAAGATTAAAAATTAAAAAGTTAGTCAACTGTGTTTTTAAAACTTTTACATTGGTCCAAGATCAACCCATATTTATTTTTTTCTTTAACTTACATGGCATACTTTCCCTTTAGAAACGGTTTTTGAAGCAGCGTAACAAGATTGTGCAAGTACGTGCCCTCCAAAAACACCTTTTGAAATTGCTGGTTTGTATGCTCTTACAAGGGATCTGAAATATCTTTCGTGGGGGTTTGCCTTTCTCCACGAATCGTATTCAGAAGAAGGTATTCCTGGGGGTCCATTGAGCTCCTCTATCGACATGAGATCGTCGAACGTCATATGCTCCAGTACCTTGACTGTGTGAATTCCTGATCCCTCATCCATTTTTTGTTATAAATACCGATAAAGCTTTGAATTGTAAAACTTTTGTCTTTTTGAAAATCAGTTTTATAAATAAGGAAAAAAAAAAAAAAAAAAATTACC
>CBXB010000021.1:27547-44079 GCA_000817185.1 Magnusiomyces clavatus CNRMA 12.647
CTAAAAAAAAAAAAAAATATTTTTTTTTTCCTCCCCTCAAACAAATATTCGGTAACCGATAACCTTCCGTCATGGGGTCTTTTATTGATAAGCTTTGTTTTTTTTATTATTAACTAATTATTTATTTTTTTTACATTAAAGATTTGATCAATTGAAATTCTTTTAAAACAAGAAATATTGTATATATATTTTCAGTACTAAAAGTGGTTTAAAAAATATAAACAAATAAATATCTTCTTTAAAGGATTTTACAAGTTTGTTTTATTGCAGCAATAAAAAAATTGACTTTTTTCTTGAATCTTCAAAACTTTTTTTTTTATAGAAGAGGGCTCAGGAACCATTTTGATTATGTATTGTAACTTTTGAAATATACAAATTTATTATAAAATCTATAAATTTGTAAAAAAAAAAAAAAAATGTATCAAACCTCCTTTAGTAAATAATTAAAAAATAAAATAAAAAACCTCCGAACTTCCGAGATTTTCAGTTTCAATTTGGTTGGGATAAAAGATCTGACAAAAAAATTTTTTTTTTTTAAAAGCAGATACTAATGTCTAGTTTTTGTTCAGTTATCAAACCTTTTGGTGAAACTTTTATTATTCTCAAAAGTTCAAATATTATTGTTGCTCAATACTAAATTTTGGCTTTTAATATTATTTTCTAACCTTATAACAATGTTTTTTTCGTATTAGATTAATCTTCAAAGAAAAATACGAGATTAAAAAATATCATTAATTATTGTTACTATTGTTTATTTTTAAAAAAGCAAAAGTTTTGGTTGAAAAAAACTTTACTATCCAATAAATAACATTGATTTGAAAAATATGGGGAAGTAAGATAAATCTTATAAATCTAGACTTTTTTCGGAAGGTATATATAGTGAAATTGTTCCTTACCCCCGTCTTTTCTTTTTACCTTTTTTATATTCATCAAAATATGACCCCCGTTTCTGTTTTTTACTTGAAAATAATGACGGCCCGCTTGACTTCCCTTTGCCCTCATCATCTTCCGTACTGGCTCCTCTCTTAGACAATGATGCTTTAGAGATCATCGCTCCTCTACTATCCTCGTCGGAATCTTCATCTTCAGAGTTGTTGTTTTTTTGAGTGACTCCATTTTTCTCATTTTCTAGTCGAGTAGCAATGGCCTTTTGTCGAAACTCCTCGCGTCGTCGTTTATTTAGTTGTGTTTTCAGTATTTGCAGAGCCTTATCATCTTGTAGACCGGAATCAGAAGGAAAGGTGAGTCCATTTTTGAATACACTGTTACGATTGAATGCAGATTCCTGCGATTTTTTAGATCCTAATCCCACCGATGAGGAAGGTAGTGTCTTGAAGAGCGACAACGGATCAACATTGTTGTTGTTGTTACTCTCTAAAGGCTTTTTCTTTTGTTCGTTTTGTGTAGTAGTCTCGTCGGATTCTTTTTTTTCGTCTGGCTGCTGTTTAGCGCTCGTATCTTTATCCGCTTTACCGATGTCGCTTTCTAGACTTTCGGAATCTTTTTCTTCTTGAGTTTTCGCACCGTTTTTATTTTCGTCTATTGGTTTTGTAACACTTTTAGAGAGCCATGAATCGATCATGGAACTCTTTTTTGCAATAGATTGAGCATATTTGACTGATAGTGTATCTAGTTCAAGCTTAGTATACTTTTTGGCACCATCTTCAGTCTTTGGTTTATCCATTTTTATATATATGTGCGTGTGACTGTTATCCAACTAATGCCATAAATATATCTGTAATTCATTTCCATTTATTAGAAAGAAAAAAATAAAAAAAATAAAAAAAATTTAATAAAAAATAAAAAGTAAAATCTTGAATAGATATCCAAACTGTTGAATTATTTCTTTCTAATGACGGTGAAAAATTCTATAAAAATTACATAAACATACCACGTTGATTATGTAATACACAATATGAATGCTATTACAACTTTCAATTCAAGAAATGAGTAATGGAAGCTAAACAATATCACTTTTTTGATGATTCCCATATTAAAGGGAAAATAGTCTTATATCCAATATGTCAGTTTAATCAAAAATCAGATTTTATATTGCTTTGATTAAGATATCTCTAGTAGAATTCTGAGTTAAGGTAATATATTACAGTTACAAAACAACATGTTACAACATTTAATTAGAATTATTTTATTTATTTCAATCTTGTCTCTATTCTATATAGCCACTTGACAAGATTGAGAATAACAATGGCTTTACAGAATCAAGGTATGCTATCAAAATATTGAATCTAAGATTCAAAATATTAAGTGGCATATTCTAATAATATTATTTATTTAAGATGCCGATACTATAAGAATCCTGATTACTACAGATAACCATGTCGGGTATGCTGAGAATGATCCAATTCGTGGGGATGATGCTGCAATAACTTTTGACGAAATCATGAAAATTGCCTATGACAAAGAGGTATGCTATCTAATCTTTATGATTTTGTTTTATCTAAAGAATCTAACAATTTTATTACTCTACGCCTTTTTTTTTTTTTCTTCAACAGGTTGACATGATTTTGCAAGCAGGAGATTTATTTCACATCAACAAACCAAGTCGAAAATCCATGTTTCAAGTGATAACTTCTATCAGAGAAAACTGTTTTAACGATAGGCCTTGTCAACTAGAAGTTTTGACTAGAAACGACTATGGACTTGACGAAAAGTATGTCATATTGGATGAATGTACACTTCTTCATTACTAACTTCCATCATTAGATTAAATCACCCAAATTGGCTTGACCCAAATCTTAATGTTGGTATACCTATTTTTGCCATTAGTGGAAACCACGACGACGCGACAGGAGTATGTCTATTCTTTTAATAAAATTTCATTTACACGACTAACTCTTTTTCTATAGGACTCTCTACTATCACCATTAGATGTTTTGTCAGCAGCAGGACTGATAAACCATATTGGAAGAATTCAGGAAAACGACAACATAAAGTTGATGCCAGTTCTTCTTCGTAAAGGCTCTACAAAGCTAGCGCTTTACGGTATGGCCAATGTCAGAGATGAACGGCTGTATCGAACATTTAGAGATCAACATGTTGTCTTTTCTCGGCCAACTGAAGACACAGATGAGTGGTTCAGTCTTATGGCAGTTCATCAAAACCACGTCCCACATACTTCAACTAGTTATTTACCAGAAACATTTTTACCCAAGTTTTTAGATTTTGTTGTCTGGGGCCATGAGCATGACTGCATTATGAATGCAATTCGAAACCCAGTAACTGGAGTGCCTATTCTTCAGCCAGGAAGCTCTGTTGCCACAAGTTTAATTGAGGGCGAATCGATACCCAAGCATGTTGCTATATTGTCAATCAAAAACAAGGAATTCAAACTAGAACCCATACCCCTGATGACAGTGAGGCCGTTTGCTATTCAATCAGTTAGCCTAGCAGCAGATTCCAATATATCGCCTTCAAGTACAAATAAACAAGAAATTTCAAATTGGCTTATTGAAAAAGTTGACGCTCTCATCGTTAAAGCAATAGATGACTGGAGAGAACGTACAGGCAAAACAAATATAGATGAGGAGCCTCCATTACCCTTGGTGAGGCTAAAAGTCGATTATTCCGGTGGATATGAAGTGGAAAACCCAAGAAGATTTTCAAACCGTTTTGTTTCAAGAGTAGCAAACGCAAACGATGTTATCACGTTCCACAGGAGGCGAACAGCAAACAACACCAGTAGTAACGTTAGAACAGCTACAGCAAGCTCTAAATCAACTGAGGATGAGCTAACACTTGATCATATCAAAGTTCAAAACTTAGTAGAAGAGTTTCTTCAAGATAACAATCTTCAGCTTCTTCCTGAAAACGGGCTAGGTGATGCAGTTCAAGTTTTTGTTGAAAAGGATGAAAAAGATGCAGTCAAAACGTTTGTTGATAATTCTCTGGAACTACAACTAGATGCCTTGATGAAGGTTGATAATATAGACGAAGAAGCATTGCCCACAGAAATGGTGAAAACAAAGTCTTTTTTGGAGCAAGAATGCAAAAAACGTAATCTTACTAAGTCCATTGTTGAATCTAGAGCTAAAAGCAAGACTACATCAAAGGGGACTTCAAAAGAAGAAGAAGAAGAAGAAGAAGACAAAGATGATGTTGATAACGATGAAACAATTGTGAACGGGGCGTCAAATAAGACTACAACTGCAGCAAGGGGAACAGGTAGAGGTAAAGGCCGTGGCAGAGGCAGAGGCACAAGCAAGACTACAACAACAACGACAAGAAAATCTAAAAGAGCTAATATATCACCACCTGTAGTCGAAGAAGAAGAACCTAATGATGGCGACAGTGAAATCATAATTTCCGATGATGAAGATGTTATCATATCCTCTCCAACCAAAACTATTAGGAATAGTAAATCATCTTCAACTAGAAAGCTATCTCGTGGGAAGCAGATTCACCAATCTTTGAGAAATTCTCCAGATGATAGCTTTGAAGAGTTAGAAGACAATGATGAAGATGATGACGATATACTGGAGTCAGTCGTCATTCCAGCTAGACGAAAAAAAGCCGCAACATCAGCTCCAGTAAGAAATGCTAGAGCTTTGAGAAATTCAGTCAGCACAGCAACAATAATAACGTCGCCTGCTGTGACAGGACGAGGAAATTTGGCCAATTCTACAACCAAATTTACCGAGCCTTCAGTTACTAGCAAAAGAAAAAGAACAGATGCGGGGTTGAAAGCAGGGTTAAAGCTACGTAAAACTGCAATAGAGCGCAATAAAATTCAAACTGCTGGCGATACACAAGTCAATGATGATTTTTTGTTGGATGACGATGATGATGATGGATTTGCTTAATATGTAATTTTATTCCGTTTTTTATGTCGTACGGCTGAACCAAAAAAAAAAAATCACTTGATAAACCTTGAAATTAAGTATTTCATTATTTATTTTCTCTTTTAATATGTAATAATATCAACTTTTATATATATATATTCTAACAATAAAATGAGATACTCTGCTATTCGTCTATTTGCAAATAAAGTCACATTTTTTACACGTCCAAACTGTGGTCTTTGTGAAAACGCCAAAGCAGCGCTTTCAAAAGCGTATGATCAGTCTAAAGCAAAGTTTGATTACACAGAGAAAGACATTACCAAACCTGAGAACCAAGAATGGTTTGATAAATATGTAAGTTATATATGTCAATTTAAAGTAATAAAAAAAACCTTTTGAGAATCTAATTCAATGCCCTTTTGATCTATACTTCATTTTTTCTTTTAGGCTTTTGATGTTCCAGTAGTTCATTTTGAAAAAGAGTCAGACTCTAAAGTTACTAAGCTTATGCATAGAATGACACTCGAGCAGATATTAGACATTATTGACAAATAAACAGATACATAATAACAAGAAGATTTAGTGATGTATATATGATGTAAATATGACGAATAAAATAAATAGAAAAAAAGGAATATGTTTTGAATATGACTAACTGAATGTTGGTTTTTGTTTTAATGTATCTAATATGATGTAATCAAAAATAAAACGCTTCTTTTTTTTTTTGGAGATAATATCAAAAGAGATCATTTGTTAAAACTTTTGTTTTTTTTAATTTCTTAAAGATATTCTGTTTGATTTTTCCAACGTTTTGTGCTTTCAACTATAGTGATTTGTGTCACTTGGTTTTTGTTGCTTTGCCTGCCTTAAACAAGTTTTCATATTAGTTGTTATATTTACCTAATCACATAAAGTGTTGTCATTTTCGCAACCCCTATCAAGAATTTTTTTTTTTTTGTCTACTACTATTACACTTTTTGATCATAAAAAAAAATAATCACTTCAACAAAGATATATATACTTTACATCAACACAGTAGACCAACCCATCAAACCCACAACATACAAACACCGCGATATTAGTCATATTTTAGATTGAAATGTTCTTATAATTCTTTTTGATAAGATTATAAGTACTCAAGACTTTCTCATTTTGGAAAACCTCTGCTAAATATTCAAATATGGATGGCAGCACAATACCTACTGATGACGATATCACAACAATACAAGAAGACGAAATTTCAGCAATTGAAGCTATTTATAGAGATGACTTTCGTCGAGTTCAAAGCAAATCCAATGCCTGGCAAGTATGTATCATTTTATTTTATTTTTTTGCTTTAACTTATTGATTTATAAATTCAAAGACTAATCATCCAACATTTGATTACAGAGAACAACTCCAGCATTCATCGTTACACTCGTAGCTGATGGCAAAACTAAACTCACAGTTTCGGTCAAAATAGAATTCACTCTCACATATCCATTAAGTCCTCCTATAGTCACAATCCCCAATTACTCTGGATTGTCGTTCAATCAAATAAATTCCATTAAAAATGACATTAAAAGCATTCTCAATAATAAAACATACAAAGGCGAGACTATCTCATTTATCATTCTAGATTCTGTGCAAGACTCATTGTACAAATTTGAAGATGCCTATGCCAAAGGAAGCCTCGAAGAACAACGACTAGATCGTATTGCTCAGGAACAGCAGCAACAGTTAGAAGAGCAGGAAGCTTTAGTTCAACAACGCGAAAAGGAAGAGATACGACTTCAAGAAGAACAAGATACAAAAATCTCAGACGAGCTCAAACGGAGACAAAAGGCCATTGAATACAAAGAAGCAACAATTTCAAACAAACCCTCTTCCATATTACAGACATCATCTAGCCACCATAATAACCCAAATGACCATGAAGGTAATTCGCCACCAGATCAAGTCACCTTTGATCGAATTGTAACAATCAATGCAAACGGTCATTCTATTAAATTTAACAAGGTTTGTGGCAAGATACCTGTCAATGTAAACTTCTTTGGCAACCACTACATTGTAAAGCCTCTTGTATTAGATACTTCTTATCTTCCAACTGACAGCTCAACTAATGATACCAATATATCCCTACTACTCTCAGAGATTGATCTTGAAGGTGAATACTGGACATCGTTTTCATCAAAACAGGAAATCCGCAGTTTAGAAAATGAGCTTCTTAAAGTCATGAAAATCAAACATGACAACGTTCTTACTTTATACGAAGCAAACATTTGTCGCTTAAAAGACGGAAGTTGGCGCATCACTTTGCTCACGGAATATTCGCCAACCGCTGGGTTGGGAAGCATGATTGATGCAGTTGGCACTATCAGCGCCAAAATTGCTAAAAACTGGGCCACTCAAATACTTGACGGGTTGAACTGTATCCACAGTAACGGAATTTCTCACAAGCTTGTGGATCTCGATAGCGTATATCTTTTTCATAACCCCGAAGTTGGGGAGTCTATTTTAAAACTAGCATATCCTTCTTACGGATACAAGTTGTTGGAAATGAACCACCATCACAACTTTCAGTCTTCAAGTAGTATGAACAACGCCAACGCCTATAACAAAAACAAAAGTAAAACGAGGAATAGAGCTCGTAGTGATAGTACTACTAGTAAAGGCAAAACTAAAGACTCAAAACTCTCAAATACCCTTGTCAAACCTCAAAAATGGATTCCTCCTGAATTGTTAAAGGAAAATGTTTCTACACCCTCCAGAAAAACAGATATTTACGATTTTGGCACTTTGATGACTCAGTTGATAGAAGGCCGCAATGTCGTTAGTAGATTTTCTTCTCCAAAACAATATTTGGAATCTCAAGACGCATTGATTCAATACCAGGGCACCCCAGCCTATGAGCTTTTGCGTGACTTTTTGGTAAAATCTTTTAATCCTTCTCCCAAATCAAGATTTTCTACCGTGGAGCTACTGACTAGTAGCTTTATAATAAATTCGATAGATACTACATTTGAGAGAAACGTACCTATTGTATCTCCTAAATTGCCCTTGGCAAGAAGACTACCGGCTAGCGCTGGTTCTGAAAGGCGCATCTATGAAAATAATCCACCGATGACTCCAAACTTGCTACGCCGGGCAAGTTCTGATCACGAATCTGTGTTATCGAATGGCCGCTCAAGTTCAACGGCTCCAACCTTTTCTAGATATCTTCACGATTTTGACTTTATCCAACAATTAGGTAAAGGCGGCTACGGAGAGGTTGTTAAAGTCAGAAATAAATTAGACGGTCAACCTTATGCAATCAAAATGATTCATTCTTCTAAATTCAAACTTGACAAGATTGTCAGTGAAGTCTGGCTATTGTCAAGATTGAATCATAGATACATTGTCCGATATATTACTGCATGGGTTGAAGAAGATTTTCAAAGCAGAACCTCTGAATTGGAAGGAGATTCAGACTCTGAATCATTTTCCGATGAAGACGAAGATGAGTCTGGCAATGAATGCGAGTCGTATCAATTACAAATAAAACCCGATACCTCTAAACTAGTATCGGCTAAGGAAGGGCTTTCATTGAGCACTGCTTTAGATTTTAGTAGAAGCGAAAAGAATGTTGAGATTACCTTTGGAGATAGTTCTGATGAGGATTCGTATGACGAAGAAGATGATAACGAAGACTGTGAAGACGACGACGATGACGTTGAAAGCAACTTTACATTTGGCGAGGATAGCTTAGGTAATAGCACCAGCTTTAATCCTAATGAATATGAAGACGACTATAACTTTGTCTTTGCAAATTCACTTTCTAAAGGTAAAGAAAGTATATCCAACAATACAACAAGTACCTTTGATAACATCAGTAAGCGCCCAAAATCTTCAGACGTTTCTGTTGCAACTCGCAAATCTAAACAAGGAAGGTCTTCTCCAAAAAGTACTACCTTGTTTATTCAAATGGAATACTGTGAAAACCATACCCTATCTGATTTGATAAATGATGGGCTTTGTAACCAACGTGACGAGTATTGGCGATTGTTGAGACAGTTGTTAGCTGCCTTGGATTATATCCATAACAATGGTATTATTCATCGAGATCTTAAGCCAGGAAATATTTTTATAGATGACGCTAATAATGCAAAAATCGGTGACTTTGGCCTTGCTCGACGTGTTGGCCAGTCTTTAATATCAATGAATCAACCTTTGGAGGCGGGAGAAGAATACACTCAAGAGGTCGGAACAAGTTTTTATATTGCCCCAGAAGTATTGAGTGGTGGCCAAGGTGTTTACGACTCCAAAATTGACATGTACTCACTTGGCATTATATTTTTTGAAATGGTTTATCCATTACCGACTGCAATGGAGCGAGCAAATGTTTTGAAGGACATCAGACTTCCTCAGATCAAATTCCCCAAAAAGTTCCTTTCTCCGGTTTACCAAAGAGAGCATGACATTGTCTTACAATTACTTCAACATGACCCCAGTAAACGGCCTTCAGCCAAACAACTTCAGACCTCGTTATTAATTCCTACGCCCAATGAAGATGAGCTTATTAGCGAAGTCCTGCATAAAGTTACTACTGGTGATACAACATTGGTGACTCAAATTTGTAAAGGTCTGTTTTCTCAAGAGCTTGACACGATTCCAGCTTTACTTTATGATCGTAATCACCAAGAACGCAAAACTATAAAGGAAAATCTCTTACTTAGTCAAATTGAAAACACCATTACTGAAATATTTAGGCATCATGGAGCAGTCTGCAGTTATGACCGTTCAGTTATATTTCCCTCTCCTGCTATTTACGAATATGGCAACATTGCAAAGTATATTGACAAATTTGGTACTATTCTCCAGCTTCCTTACGACTTGACATTTCCATTTGCTAGAAAGTTAGCACAGGCCCCAGTCAGCTTCAGGAAAAGCTACTTTTTTGGCTCTGTGTACAGAGAGTCTGAAGAAAATATTTTTAGCAGTGTCGAACCTATCAAATGTTCGGAAGCAAGCTTTGATATAGTTGATACCAACTCAAATATTGATAGTAACTTTAGTGATGCTGAAGTGATCAAAGTTCTTGATGAGATCATTGACAGGTTCCCATTTTTCAAAAAGGGAAAGATATTTTTGGTCATCAACCACGGTCATATCTTGGATGCAGTGCTCAATTTTTGTATGATTCCGCCTTCACGTCGTATGGCTGCTTTGTCGCTTTTAGGCAAAAACGGAATTGGTCCTGCAAGTGCTGAAGTAAAAAACGAACTTCTTACTGGGCAAATTTTGGAGACATCGACGCTGACTGAACTGGAACTTTTTGGATTCAGAGAACCAATTGATGAAGCTGTAGCACGAATCCGTCGAAATATGAGAGACAAGGATCCAGGTGCTCAATTTCATGAAGCTATTAACTCACTAAAAGCAATTGAAAATCACATATCTTTGCTGGGTGTTAAATTTCCTGTGTATCTTGCTCCTTTGAGCCATTACAACTCAGAATTTTATAGAGAGGGAGTCATGTTTCAGTTGATGTTTTCTGACAAACGACACACAGAACATTTTATTGCTGGAGGCGGTAGATACGATCATTTAATCCGCCATTTACAGTCACAAATGGGTCTTTTAAAAACAGTTGTTCATTCCAAGGCTGTTGGCTTTAACCTCTCGTTGGATATTTTTTACAAATCATCATTAGCTTTCAGAGAAGGTCTCATTAAAAAGAAAAAGAAGAAACAGTCAAAAGATACCTCAAATTTATTATGGTCAGAATCTTTGTTTGATGTCATTGTAACCAGTTTCCACTCCTCAAACAGAGATTTATGCTTGAAGATTCTTCGCTTGCTATGGGACAGTGGTATCAAGGCTGACTTTATTTACAACCCAAACTCTACAGAGGAGATTTTCTCTAAAGCTGAACAAGATGGAATCAACTTTGTTATTATTGTAAAGCAAGTTTTACTTTCAACAACTAAAAATTTCAATCCCATTCGTATAAAGACTTTACCTGAGCGCAATGATATTGATGTTTCTTTACAAGATCTAATACCCACTCTTTCAACATTGATGCCAATGAAAGATAAGGGCAAAACAACATCCTTAAATACTGTTTCACATCACAGGTCATCTTCACACTCTGTTAGTATGGCCATTACGAATGGAAAAAGTAGCACTGGCTTTGAAACTGACGACTTTTCTCGCAAAATTGTTGAAAATCTACAACCAAGCCCCAACAGCGTAACAATCTTGCCCGAAAAACCTATCAAAGGCGGAAAGAAAAACCAGTGGCATCGAGAACATGAAGCCATGAAATATTCAAAAGCATTCTTGGAACAGGTTTCTAGAGCCCCAATTTATGTTTTAGACGTACGCGATGAAATCCTTGAAGCAATTCTGTCTACAGCTTTAGACCAACCCGAAGAATGGAAACGAAAAGTTGTAGGCCTGTCACCAAATCAAAAGGCTTATTTAATGGAGACCCAGGCAACACTATCTAAAGAAGTGGCAAGAGGAACCCGTTATATAATGTTAAGTTCTAGCAAAACTGGGAAAACAGTTTTATATTATATTTCTAGAAATAATTAAAATGTTTTTATTTATATTCAACAAGATATGCATGTGTTAATTAATAGTATTATGTTAAATATGTCGTTGAGTCGATTAAAACACGGTTTTGATACCACTCTTGGTAGTTTGCTAGTTTTCTGACTGAGATTGTTGTTGGATAACGTAAGTTTACTTTATTAACCATTTTAGGATGTGTTACAATTACATTTTATGTAACAGCTATTTGCACTGCCATTATTCGTCTCTTGTACAAAAGCTCGTCAATTGGGAGGGGTGAATTAATTATGCCTCAATTGGAGCAGTACAAAAAACACTTTACCATCACCACCTTTTCCTTCTTCAATTGGTTAATCCTTTTGTATATCCCCTTTTCTCTTTCTTTTTTACTTTCATAGTTATATACATACGCACAAAAAAAACAATTATAATACTACTTTGTAGTCTGAAGATTCTTTGCAATCATTATATTTTGAGTGAATTCACTTTTAATCTTAATAAACGTACGTATATCGTGTTTTTGATACTTTTAAATTGTCTGTCGTCTTGACCGTTTGGAAATTATCCCATTAATAACAATTAAGCCACCGACTTTTAGAAAAAGTTCAATTATAGATTTCACCTCATTCCAAAAACTTTTTTTTTTTCTCATATCGTCATTTAACAAAATAAAAATAAAAAATAAAAATAAACACTCTAAACCGATAGAAATACTTTATAAAAAATCATTATCAATAATCGACGACAATCAAATATGCCTTCGCCTCCGTTCTCAGTAAAAGCTGATTATGCTTATGAATCAGAAGAGCCAGACGATCTAACTTTTCCAGAAGGTCAATTGATTAAAGTCGAATCTATTGAAGACGAGGATTGGTATTATGGTAGCTACGTCACTCCGTCTGGAGAAAAAAAATCTGGCATTTTCCCTCAAAACTTTGTTCATATTGTCACCACGGCAGGTCGCAGCCCGCCGAAACCACCATCAGCTGTTGCATCATCAGAACCCCAGACAGAAGCGAATCCAGAACAGACGGCTGCCTTTGAATCTAAATCAGAGCCTGAACTCGAATCGCAGAAACAGTCATCTGCTGCCCCTGTTTCTTCTTCTTCTCCTCCTCCTCCTCCAGCTCCAGCTCCAGCTCCTTCTCAACCAGAAGCGCCTAAACCGGAACCTACTTCCGTACCTGCTCCAGCATCGCAACAACCTATACGACAGTCATCAACAATTGATTCCAATACTGAGTCTTCTCATTCTACTCAACCGCACGATGCAGAAGATCGGCCTAAACCTGCCAAAAAGAAAAATGCATTTGCAGACAGAATTGCAGCTTTCAACGCCTCAGCAACTCCATTAGTTCCCTTTGGTCAACCCAAACAAGAGTCTTTTGTTAAAAAGCCTTTTGTTGCAGCTCCTTCGAATTCATATGTGCCTCACTTACCTCCATCAATCCCCAGCTCAGTCCCTGTATCTGCGAAATCTCCACCTCCTCCCCCAGAGAAAATTGTGCATCACGATGATCCAGATTCAGAGGAAGAAAAGGCCAAGCCTAGTGTTAGTCTTAAAGATCGTATAAAGCTTTTGCAACAACAGCAACTTGAAGAACAAGCCAGAATGGAATCTTTGGCTGCGAAAAAGAAACAAAAGGCATCTGCCAAGGCACATCACACAGGAGATAGTCAACAAGGAACTACAGATGCGGCTCCAAACAGCGGTTTGGAACAAACCAACACAGGCGGTTCTTTCCAAAGCAATCCAGATCAACAATCACAACCCGCATCAAGTAGCATTCCTCCACCTGTTCCATCTCAACCTCCAGCTGAAGAAGATGAATCTTTGTCGCAAGGTCCAGTGCCTATTCGCCGTCAATCTACACTTGAACCAGTTACCTCTCGTGTTTCACAAGCTTCAACAGAGAATAACGATCACAGCATTCCCCAAACACAAAAACAACCTCAAGAAGAGGGCGAAGAGGAGAAGGAAGAAGAAGATGAAGATGAAGAAGAAGACGATATAGATGAAGAAGAAGCAAAGCGAATTGCACTTCGTGAGCGTATGGCCAAAATCTCAGGAGGCATGGGAATGATTGGTATGATGGGTGGATTTGGTGGATTCCCAGGTACTATGCCACCCGTTTCTTCAAAAAAGAAGCCTAAGAAAACTGAAGAATCTCATGAAGACACTGAAGTTCGTCAAGCTCCGGTTCCAATTTTGCCATTTGCCAATCCTAATGCCATTGCAGGCATCAATCTGGGGCTACCAAAACAAGAAAAGGACGAAGATGAAGATGAAAACGAAGAAAATGATGATTCTCAATCTGATTCTGGCACTGTTAAACCTCAGCCGGAAAACGAAACTTCAAAGAGCTCTGTTGAAATTGAGCGACCATCTTTAGAGACATCTGCTCCTCCACAACCTCCAGCACCTTCTTTGGCCTCGCCGCAAGTACCCTCTAGACCTTCTGGTTCAGTAAAAGGTGATGAATCAGAGAACCCAAAGTCACCAGTATCTGCCCCGCCTCCCCCACCATCGGCTCCTATTCCACCTGCAGCATCGGCCCCCGCTCCATTGACTCAAACCAACACAGGACCATCTCAACCTGCCTTGGCTCAAGTGATCGATTCATATCGCAGTGATTCTGAAGAAGAGGAAGATGACAATGACGAAGATTGGGATGATGACCCCAAGTTAGTGCAAAGACGTTCGCATATTCCTAACGTTTCGGCATCAAATCATCAACAACAACCAGAACCGTTGGCTACTTCTGAAAGCAAAAGTCCACGAGGACCACCCCCACCTCCTCCAGTAAATACATCTTTCCCTGATGATTCACAACCATCTAGAGCTCCTCCACCTCCAGTACCTGGTGCAGGTCTTACTTCTCCAACATCTAGAGCTCCACCACCACCACCAATTCCTGGATCCGAAATGGCTCCTCCACCTCCAGTGCCCGGATCTGAAATTACTTCTCCAACTTCTCGAGCACCCCCGCCTCCAGTTCCTAATGTGGGCCTTACCTCTCCAACCTCCAGAGCTCCTCCTCCACCAGTTCCTGGGTCTGAAATGGCTTCTCCATCTTCTCGAGCTCCTCCACCTCCTATTACCAGTTCAATGTCTAATCAGCAACAGGATGTTCCACCTCCTGTACCCCAACATTCAAGTGGATACCTTCCAAATATTAATTCATCTCCAATATTGACCAGCTCAGAAATGAAACCTATTGAAGCTTCCAGTAGTCCAAGCAACCGTGATAGTTTCAATTTTGATTCGATGAAGCAATCACTAGACTATGATGAGATTCCCGAAGAAGAACTAGGCGATGATGAACGTACTGAATCTGAGGATAACAGAAAATCAGCCGTTGCCTCACCAGCTCCTGTCAGACCAACACAATTCCCAGGCCCTACTCCTTCTGTTCGTAGAAATTTGATTTCTGAACAAATTGGCGAAGAGTCATCTGGGGATGTCACTACCGGCTATGCTAGTGATGGTGAGGATACTCCTCCACCTAGAGGTTCTGAATCTTTTGTACCCCCAGCTTCTAGAGCACCACCTCCACCACCACCTTCTTCTTCTTCAGGTGATGCTAGTACTATTCCACCAGTCCCTCAAACACAGGGGCCACCCCATCCACCTCCTACAAGAACAGACTCTGTTACAAGAAGTCACGCCAGAACTCAGTCTTATAGCAACCGTCATTCCACTGCTGCACCACCTCCTCCTCCTCCTCCTACTTCAGGCCAGCCACTACAATCACCTCAAATGACTCCACAGACGGCTAAATCACCAGAGCCTCAAAATAGCAACAGATTCAGTTTTAGGCGTGCTTCCTCAGATCTAAATCGAACACATTCTCGACGATCATCCCAGGCCCCAAGAGCTTCTACGTCATTACCAGAGCAACCAGAACCCGAAGAGCTTCCCAAAACTATTGATCTTAAGAAAGAGGTCGAGCCATGGTGGGTGACTTCTGCCAAAGTCCCTCAGGCTCTTTTGAACAGACCGGATATCAGCTATGAGATTGAAGAGCAAGAACTGTTGAAGAGAGGTGGGAAAGTCATTATTGTACGAGACATTTATGTTTTGTTTCCTGATTATTCTCAAGAAGTCATTACTGTTGAATATAACCCACAAGACCCATATCATAAAGATACTCAGATCTTTAAGAGTAAGGTTCTTGCTCCATTGTCATTACGCCAAGAAGAGTTGGAAAACGCATACAATGCTTATGGTAAGAACATTTTAGACTTGGTTTTGAGGAGCAGTAGTCATGGTCTTTCTGGCACACCCAATGTTGGATATGTTGAAAGTGTCATCAATCGCATTGATGGTGCCTTGAGTCCAGTAGGCAAAAACAATGCCTATGGTGCCGTTGTCTACTTAAACAAAAACAATGCTACTGTCCGTCAGTTTGACGAAATAAGACCTGGTGATATTATTAGATTTACCAATTCGAGATTCCAAGGTCATAAAGGTGGACTTCACCAGAAGTACAATTCCGAATTCCCAGGAAGAAGCGCTGGTATTATCTATGAATACGATATAGCCAAAAAGAAGCTTCGAGTTTATATGTCTGATGATCAAGGAAAGCTTAGAAGTGAAAGCATTAGAATCAATGATTTAAAGAGCGGTGAGATTAAAATCTTTAGAGTTGTTGGTAGAGACTATGTTGGCTGGTAAGCAAACTATTATCCAAACAAATATGGAATTAGAACCAGATAATATATATATATATATATATATTTAAAGTGTTTTTTTAATTAAGAAAGTTGGAAACTATGTAGTTATTATGGTTTAGATAGAGAAAATAAAATAAAAAGTAAAATAATTATAAATTGTTAATAAAATAACAACTGCCATAATAAATTGTAGATATTTAATTTATTCAGACAAACAACAGTAATAATTAAATAAACCTTACCCTGGAGTAAAACATGTACTTTATCCGAAGTATTACAATTTTCAAAAAAATGCAAATATTCTTAAATCTAAACATTTCAGTATCAATATTAGTATCAAAATGTAGCTCTTGTTTTAATGATTCCAACTGTATAATTATTTTGTCAGTATTTCAATGTTGAAGCACTCGAAATAAACTTTAACTGAGTTCATATTCCGCCCTTACCCTCGAGTGAAACCTTTTTATTTTGGCAAAGCGTTGATATTTTGCTGCTGCAAAAAAAAAAAAAAAAAAAAAA
>CBXB010000021.1:52246-69960 GCA_000817185.1 Magnusiomyces clavatus CNRMA 12.647
TTTTTTTTTTTTTTTTTTTTTTTTTTAAAAAAAAAAAAAAAACGTTTTGACGTTTGACAAATAAATAACAAAATAATAAAATTCTACTTAATTGTAAATTAACTAGTTGAAACCTTTATATTAAAGAATTTGCACTAGTACTACTTTGGATAGCCTAAATTTTTATTAATATTATCAATTTTATGAATAAGACCTTTTCATTAGTACAAACAGTATTCAATAAGCATGACATTGTATAAAAAACTAAATAGAAAAAAGCATTCTATAATTTATTGAAAAAGATTTAAGTTTCAACAATGTCGTGTATAGCTCGCCTATTTGTTTTGCCCTTTTTCATCATAAACTTTGCGGAATTCTCAATTAGAATTTATTACAAAAATAAAAATATGTTGTAGATCATAACAAATCCTAATTGATACATTTATAAACTTTAAGCGTTTCACTCTAACTACCTTTGATAGGTGAAGAATTTTCACATTGAAGAATGTTGTATAAATAAATATATACAATACCCTAGTAAATGCTTAGGAAGAATAATAACAATTGGCTCATCTGGAATATATACATTATTAGCTAATAGATAAATAAACATTTCGCATATCTTATAGTTCTTTCATAACTAATATATACATTGTTTTCTCTAAAAAATCGCTTTTCATCAAAACTAAACAGCGCTATGGCAGAAAAGTTTATCTTTGGCCATTTGTCATAAAGATTTACAATTGCTAAACTTTATAGTCAAAAAGTTTCTCTAGTTTCTACAATTATAGGCTTTGGAAATAGTTATAATACTTTAGCTAATAAAATTACAGTTTAATTTTTTTTTAAAAAAAAATTTTTTAGAATTCATTTTCCCCTTTATTTTTTTTTTTTTACTTAATACTTGAAATTTCAATGGTTTTATGCAGGAACATCTTTACAAGATTTTTTTCTTCTTGATATCTAAAAGTATTATTTATAGAATTCATGTCAAGGAATTCATAAAAAATTGATGGTGATACATTGAAGATCTAACTTTTTGAGCTGAAAGTTGATACTGGGACAGTGGAAATTTTTCAGCATTGAAGATATTCGCATATGTTTTCTTACCCGTTATTTTTAATAATACATGTATACCCATTTTTATTTTTATCACTCAAGATTCTATTAATAAGTTTTATCACTATATCTTTCCCCCCTTATTTTTGTTGAAGTATTTAATGATAGTTTTACAAAAGTATCTATTTCACTAATATATTGTGCCTTTCGTTCTTCATTTGGTGTTTGAAATTTGATGTTTGGGAAAAGCACAGATTTTTTTACCCCACCTTAATTGAACCTTTTGAAAATATAAATAGCACAACATATAAAAAATATCAACTAGCTTGATAAATGAATAAATTGAATTTCATATGTACAATTAATATACCAGGAAAAAAAGTAAAAGCTACTAGTTGTGTTATAGCTATATTTATCTCTTTATTTAAAAATAAGCAAAAATATGAATATCAAACCTATTTTCAAATAAATATGGATTTGAAAATTTACTGGTTTAATTTATAGATAGGAAATCTCGTTACAAAAAAAAAAAAAAAAACACCTTAGCCACATTTAACCAAAAAAAATAAATATTCCTTATTCATAATTAATTTCATCAATTTAGTTTGCATTTTCATTCGTTATTTAAGCTTGATTTGCTTTCCAATGGCTGGTTTTTTCTGTTCATTATCAAAATTTCACTACATCATGTAGGTGGAAAGTGATATAATCATAATTTTTTGTCGATTGTATACAGAGAAATACAAAAGACTCAATAAAACTTTGTTTGTACATTTTTTTTTTTTTGCTATGTATCACAAAACACAATCCAACCATCTCAATTAACATCTTACACAAGGGTTTTTCTATACTACAAAATAATCTAATTTCTGTCAAATGGTTTTTATGAAAAAATATAAATAAATAAAATAGAAATGAACTGATGATTTAAAATCACAACTCTTAATTGTTTTAGAGGAATAAGAGACAACCAAACCTTTTTTTCCTTCTGGAATTACAAAAGGATTTTTTTCATTAGTTAGCTATTGAAGTCTTTTTTAAAAAAAATATACACACTATTTTATTTTTTTTTCTCGTTTCTGATTTAATCACTTGTATTTTGAAGTTTTCCCTTACCAAAATGAGATATAAATACATTACATTAATTTTTTTCAATTGTCTAGTTTGAATTTCAGTTTTTTTAACAGCTTAGATCAGAAATTTTTTATATTGATATTGAACTTTTTTTTTTTTTTTTTTTTTTTTTTTTTTTTTTTTGTAACTTTCATCAAATTCATAACAAATCATCAATCAATATATATTTTTGTTAACACTCAAAAAACACTTTGATTTTTTTATTTTATTTTTACATTTGAAATAAAAATGGGCCCGAAATGGCGCTAAAATTAATTATAAAAGGGGTATAGTGAACAAATTTTTTTCTTCAACACCTCTTTTATTTTCTATTCAAAAATCAAGTAGAAAAAATAAGTACTTAGCATATTTGTAAACAAAATATAAAAATTTGGTCATAGTAGTGTCTTACTATTGATTTATACATTGTATAAAAATATATGAAGCAGGAAAAGCCTACTAGATAAAAAAAATATAGCATTTGAAGTTACCTGAGGAGATAGATCACATTAAAACTGAAACATAAGTTGATATACCATAGTAACACAGGGTAAAGATATATACAAAAAATAAGATAAAACAAAACAAAACAAAAAAACAGAAAACAGCTGCCATTGTATTCGTGTTACGTTTTAATTCAAAATGTACATAGATGTATATAAATAACATACACCCCCTTATTTTTTTTTCTATCCAAATTCCTATTGATGAAAAGAACCATTATATATATAACCTATGCATTTATTCCTTCAAAAATATTAAGAAATGAGGAATACAATCTATTAGTTATGTGTCATTTCGTATAATGAGCCCAGTTTGTCGATTACAAAGTCAGGAAGAAGAGTAGAGGTTTGTAAGTCAGCAATATTAGTAACCCCAGTTAATACAAGCAATGTGCCCAAACCACCAGCCTTTCCAAAAGCAATATCAGTATTGAGACGGTCTCCAATCATACAGGCTCTCTTTGGATCAAACTCAAACTTTGCTTTGATACTATCCATCATTGCCTGCGAAGGCTTGCCGAGAGAAATAGGTTGTCTTCCTGACGATGTAGTTAGCGTGCTAACAATTGTACCAGCTCCAGGTAACAGCTTGCCATGTGTAGGATAAGTAGAGTCAATGTTGGTAGCTAAAAAAAGAGTGCCTGGGTTTTGAAGTTGAATAAGAGCATTGGCAATCTTGTAGTAAGTGATATGAAAGTCCAATCCACATAATACAGCGCCAATTGTTGGATCGTACTTCAGAGCTTGTAGTTCTTCGTCACTAATTTCGACTTTGCGAAGACTTGGGTCGGTGCCTCCAACGTATTGGATGCCTGCTTCTCTCATTTCTTCTTCCAATCCACTTTCTCCAACAAGCAAAACCTTTTTGTCTGCAGGAAAGTTGAGCACCTTGGACAAGTAAACTGCAGAAGAGTAGGCAGATCCAAAGACCTCGTCCTTGGTAACTGAGATGCCAAACTTTTCAAACTTCTTTGTGTATGCTTCTCTAGATTTGGTAGAGTTGTTTGTAACAAATACCAGTCTCTTTCCCTTTGATCTTAAAAAGTTTAGCGTTTCGACTACTGAAGGCAACAGCACACTACCGCTCCATAAAACACCGTCACAGTCAAACAAAAAGTCATCGTATTTGCTTAGGAATTCCTCAACTTGTTGCTTATTCTTGATTTCGATACTTGGAACAGTCATTTTAAATTCTTCTTGTGTATTGTGAAAATTTTGAGCTTAAAGTAAAGTGGAAAAAAAATTACGTAAATTGAATATATGCCTTTGCGGAACTAATCCATTGAAACATACATTTACGTTAAAAGAGATTAATTGATTTTTGATGTTAGTACACGATCGGATTTATGCGATATCGGGATTATCCCAACAAAAACAAGTAATACATACTTTTAGAATAACGTTGATGTTACGATTGAAGTTAAAACAAAAATACTATTTGATGTTTAGTTTATAAACAACAAAGAAAAAAAAATTGAGGAGTAAAAAGAAAAAAAAAAAAGAAACAGGTATATATTTAAATGTGGAATTGTATCCCAATTGTCGTAATAATTGTGCTCATCTAATAAAATTGGTGGTTTATTTTCTAAAGCATCTAGTAC
This sequence comes from Magnusiomyces clavatus CNRMA 12.647, assembly GCA_000817185.1. NCBI lineage: Eukaryota > Fungi > Ascomycota > Dipodascomycetes > Dipodascales > Dipodascaceae > Magnusiomyces > Magnusiomyces clavatus. The sequence continues at coordinate 56,502 of CBXB010000021.1, forward strand.
GAAATTTTAGGACGGTACTTTGAGCCGTTCAATGATCTATTGATATCGCACGGCTAGATCACATGATGTAGATGTTAGGGAAAAACAAAAATTTCCTCACTACTGGCTGTTAAACCCTCTCCTATTTTCTACCAATGCTTAGCACCAGCCAATCATTGAACCCGCAAAAGTAACTTTTTATTTTTCCTTTTTTTCACCTCTCTTAGAACCACCACCACCTTTTTCTTTCATTGTTATAGCACTTATTCTGGATTTCATTCTGTAAAACTCGACTCTTTTTGCATTAAATACACACTCACATCTCGTCAAAAATGTCTCAAGAATTACCACCAGTTGGAGGATACGGACCAGTTCAATGGAAGGTAAGATAGATTTTATTTATTTTCATGTCCCTCCAGACCTTTTTCTAATTTGATTTATTTTCAACTTTGTTGTTTCATATCTATGTTTAGAGAAATCTTCCTGCTAGAGGTTTCCGACCTATGGTATATTTTGTTGGATTGATTGCAATGTGCTCTTACGGTTTTTACAGAGTCATTGAAGGTATTCACGAACGCAACGAACTTTACAGAGAAAAGACATGGGCCCGCTTATATTTACAACCAGTTCTTCAAGCAGAAGCTGATAGAGACGCCGTCAGAAGACATTACGCTCAAATTGCTAGAGAAAAGGAAATTATGAAGAATGTCTCCGGCTTTGACGTTGAAAAGAGTGTTTACAGTGACAACAAATTCAGAAGACCAAATGTTATTGCTCTACCAAAGAACTCTGTTTAAATCTTTTACAACAGCAATTTAATATCTATATATCTGATTCCGAAAAAAAAAAAAAAAAAAAATGAAAAATAATAATGAAAAATAAAAAAAGATAAAAAAGGCTTTATAACAACATGATTTCGTTTTAACTGGATTGTAACAAAATCTTTGTTTTATTGCTACAACTTTCGTCACAAAACTTAAAGTTCAATGATACATACACATTTTTTAACTTTTAGTTCTACTGCATCACCAGGATTGATAAAACAACTGCGTATATTTGCTTATTTTTTTCATTGTTTTTCTTCATAGCAATTAATAATTCTATTCTTTACATTTGTCAGCGCCATTACAAAAAATTCTAGTAAGAAATAAGCGAATTGGGCATTTCCTCATCATACTAAAATTTACAATTTATTTCTAGTTGTAGAAGAAAAATGGTTATTATGAAAAGAGCTTTTTTTTTTTTCCAGAACATCTCATTCAAGTTTTTGGTCGATATATCAAAAAAATAAATAAATAATGGTTAACGTAGAAACGACAATAACGTAGATATCAACAGATAACACCTGTGCCGCACTAAACTTAGATGATGGAAAGTATTGAGTAGAAATGCTAAGATGTTGAATCTGAAAATTCCATTATTTCTTTTTAGTACCTAATTAAGTGCCATGGCAGAACAAAAATTTCTAGAGAAGGGATAGATAGTAAACAAATATCTGCAGTATTCAACATCTAAATGTTATCTATTTTGAATTTTCCTACTACTAACAAAGCTTTTTTTTATTAACTACCAACCACATGAATAATTTTACCTCCAAACAAAACTACTTGCTTATTGTATGCAAAACTTTTTTTTTTTTTTTTTTTTTTTTTTTTTTTTTTTTTTTTTTTTTTTTTTTCTAAAGCAGTATAAACATTTCTACTGTTTATAACAAGTAAAAAAACGTTTGTTCCAAATAGATGAATAAATAAACAAGTTAATTGATAATATTGTAAATGAAATTATAAAATTTACACCAGGGTTGAAAGGATATTCCATTTTTTGATAATTGACAAAATGTAGAACTTGGTGTTAAAACAATATATAGTGCAAAACAGCCAAAATTGTTTTTTGTTTATTTGGAATTTTTTTTTTTTTTTTAATTTTATTCAAATAGTTTTTATATTTGAAAAGTTTGAGGTTATGTTTTCAATAGTTTTATTTGATCACTTTTTGCAAGTTTAATCAGAAACAATACCTTTTGTTTTTTATAATTCTTGGTAGAATAAATTTATACTCAGCAAAATTTCTAGTTTCACTCCATCTTGTAACAAACAAAAGAAAGACATTATTAAAAAAAATATGTTAATGAATCAAGTGCTTATACAATAACACAAACTTTAATTAACTTTGATTTAAAGTAGTCCTAATATCTCTAATGTTTGTAAGTGTCTAAGAAGAATTTTTATAATGCAGTGTCTAAGAGAGAGAGAGAAGATAGTTGAAAAACAATATAAAAAATACACTGTGACAAATATCTTGATTTTGTTTCAAAAAACAAAAAAACCAAAAAAACTTTATATAAAAACAACCTTAAAGTTAATCAAGCATTAACAATGAATCATTTACAAAATAGGCACTACCTAGTTCTGATACAATAGGTCTTAAAAGTCAATAACATAGGCTATTAGTAGCATTTTTGATACAGAATCAAATAGGATATTATCAATAAAACCAAGTTTGACAATTCCATTTCAAAAGCAATTAATAATAAATAAATAAATAAAAGTACAAAATACAGCATAAACAAGCAAAAAACAACCATAAGATATCATGTCAAACATGAAAATAAATAAATATTCAAGAAAAAAAAAAGATGCAGAAATCAATAGGCAAGTATATTGACATCTCTAGACTCATCTTCTTCATAAGAAGAGCTGATAAAACTTTGCAAAATATGAACAATTTGTCTTGGTGCAATCTGAACTGCAAAGTGTCCGGCTTTAGGAACAAACTCTACTTGACATTGACGAACATCTCTTTTGTAAGACTCACATATTGACTCTTCGTTTCCTGCTGAAACGGGATCATCGGTTCCCCATATAACCAAGATAGGAATCTCCATTGTTCTGAGCCACACGCTAGTTTTCTGGTCGTTTGTTCTATTTTTAAGATAGTCAAGATACAATGCTGACTGTGCTTGACAAGATGTTGAGCCGTTTAGCTGTGTCATTACAGTCCAATCAAGAAGATAGGTAAGAGGATCTAAAATGCTAGTGTCACTGTAGTCATTGTCACCAAACAAAGAAGTGTGGGAGGATATTGAGTCTCTTTTGGTGTATGGTGTATAGAGATTCTTAAACATTTCAAGAGATGGCATGGTGGGTTCTTTAGTTGTTACAAAAGTGACATTGTCATTTTCAAGTGTGCTTGCAGAGCTTTCGCCTGAATGATCATAGAATGTACTGTGTGCTTGGGTATTGTCATTGGAAAGCGTCAAATCTAAAAAGCTTGGTTTCTTGCCATCTAGTTTCGAGTCAGGAGCAGAAGTTGGCGAAACTGTAGTACTGGCAAGTGTAGGGGAGAAAGTTTTGGTAATGGAAAGATGATTGTTTCCGTCTAGTTTGTATTCGTTTATGACACCGCTGAAGGAAACATGAGAGGTGGCTCTTGATATTGGGAGTGAAGAGAGATCGCTTTCTGCATCCTCAGAATCGCTGTTACGCCTACTTTTTACACATGACTTTAAGATCGAAGGACGCCGTAACGATTGGGCATTTACTCCTTCCATATGAGACTTTGGCTGTATATTAAATAGGTCTAGTAATTCAACATTTGTTCTAGAGTCGTTAAAAAGAGAGCCATTCTGTATAATCAAAGAAGTGATTTTATCTTGCTTGAAAGGCATAAGCTTAAATGCAATCATAGCACCATATTCACCCACGCAAAAAAGAGAAAAGTTTTGAATAGAGATAGAGTTTAAGAACAAAATGAGAGTGTGAGCAATCTTTTCAAAGGTAAACTTGAAGTTCTCTGGAGTCTGTGTTGCACCAAACCCTGGCAAATCGGGTGCTATTACATGGAGGTTGAGCTTGGAAGATGCGAGTGCTGGAATGATATCTTTGAAATAATTTGAAGAAGAGGGTAATTCATGAAGTAGCAAAATCGTTGGGTTTTCAGGACTTCCTGCTTCTTTGTAATGAAGGTTGACTCCATTGGGTAGTTTTCTAGATCGTATCAATGGAATAAAATCTAAGGAGGTTTCAGGGTTGTAAGGCTGATAAAGTTCAATCATAGTTTTCGTTTTATTATCGTAAAAGAAAAAAACAAAATAAATAAAATGATGTTGATAATGGCAAATATATGAAATAAAAGAAGAAAAAAAAAAAAATTAATAAAATGAAAGGAAACAATGGTTTTTATATATATTAGTAAAGCTGATGATCTATTCCGTGTTACATTGAGACGGTCATCTTTAATCCAGAGGACTCTTATCGTTAAATACACGTGTGGATCTTCAATATAATAGAAGGTTTTTCAGAGTCCGGTTATTTGTTTGTAAAGAGGAGAGGGGGAGATTATTTACGACAAAAATATTTATCCCTATTTTTAGGTTCTTAAAAACAGGCAGGCTTTTTTTTATAGCCAAGTTTGAAGCTTTTTACGTTGTTGTGATTCTGCGACAACTAGCAACGGTGGCGTAACAACACCCTGCAGCAACTATTGTTCATATGATGCTTCTACTGCGTAGACAAATGCAAGAATAATGTCTCAGGACCTTCTTCACCCATTGATAGTTGGAAAAAAATAAAATATAAATGTTCTGCGTAATTGCTACAGTCCGGATGGCTTTAATTGTTACTAAGTTTGATATCTTTCATGTGAATATTCACTTTAGTGTTTTTGATGAATGGAAGGCTTTCTGAAAATCCTTATCCATATATGATATCATCGTTTTTTGATTGGTGCTGCAACATTAGTAATTCCAGAAATATCTTAGGAATGCCGTTGACTCTGTATAATAATTGTACAGACCTAACTTAATTTATTTCAGTTAATCTCCCATATGAGCCTTAATGGCATATATCATAACACATACATTTCTAGTGCTTAGCAAAGCGAAATGATTATGAATGTTGTCAAACAAAGGCTCTTTGAAATGAGATTTTTTATTTTTGTTTTTTTTTTAAAAAACAAAATATAAAAGTATTGTCTGATAATCTTTTTTACAAAAAGCCGTCTTTAGAAGCCATATGTTCCTTGTTACAAAAACAAAATAGAAAACTGAACTTATTACAAGAAGGTGTCATGACAACGGTCAACATGTGACACAAATACCTCTAACGAACTATCCATATTACAATAGAAAGACAAGTTTTTTTGAAAAACTCTGAATAATGAATCTTTTTTTTTTTTTTTTTTTTTTTTTTTTTTTTTTTTTTTTAATTGTTGGTAGTTTTTGAAAATTTGTAAAAAAATGGAATATTTCAACAGATAAGTAAACATTTCTAGTCAATTATGCAAGTTTTGTGAATCCTGAACAATGCTAAATCGTAGGCTATAAAGTTCATCTGAACATCAAGATCACTAAGTGATTGTAGTAGTAGTTTACTATATTTTTTTGGAAAAACAAAAATTAGGTTGGTTTTGAATTTTGATTCTATTTAGCACAGACAATTTATCAAAAATTGTACAAATTCACAATCGGGAAACCTTCTACCACGCCTAATGAATGTATACTTCACGTTGCTTTTCTTTTTATTATTCTTGATTATTTTCTGTTAAATCAATTCAGTATTTTTAGGCCTCTTATGGATAGCCAAAACAACGGGAGATCCAGCAGATCTTCAATCGACCATGAACAGAATTCTCAAAACCAGGCAGAGTCTTCAACAGCAACTCGAGTCTCACCAAGTGGCAGTCAACGAACCTCAGCCGAACGGCCATTTGGACGTTATAGAAATGTATCAAAATCAAGTCATCGAAACTCACCACTACAACCTCAAAATCCATCTAATATGCACAACAATGAAAGACAAGATATGTTGCAACCCCCACAATCACAAAGTAACCAAGAAATAACTTTCAACAAACAGCAAAGCCCTCACCACTCTCAAATACCCCATAATTTCACTGACTCCAAAAATTCATTGAAAAATATACCTTTAAGAAAGCAGGTTTTAATTAGAAATCAGCCTTCTCCTCCAAATCAACATTTAAGTAACTACCATCAGACTCAAGATACCTGGAATGTATTGCAACAACCTCTAAATACAGGAGTGCCTATGCATCATGTTGACCAAAATCAAAATCCCCAAATAGCAAACTTGTCATTTCATCATAATCATTTTTTGGCTTCAGCAAATACAAGACCAAATTTTTCTTTGAATTTTGGCGATCAAGCTCACTCTTACTATAGTCAAATGAGACCTCAAAGTTTTTCTCCTCCAAGTAACTCACCTCATCAATCTCCTCCAGTACGTCCTCATAGCTCATCATCGTCGCCATTGCATTATTACACCAATTCCTCTGCACTTTCGCCAAATGTCTCTTATTCAACAGCAGCACAAACTCCGCCGCCTACTCAATTCCAACAATGGCACTATGCAAATAGTCCATTTTTAATAAGACCATCACCACTGCGTCAAGAAGAAGTAAAGCATTTTTACAATATACCATCAGAACGTCAAAATATGGTACACTCAAACCATCATCAACCCAATATTAATCCCAAAGTTGTCAAACCTTTGAGCACATCTGAAAATCACGGGACAAGTAATTTGAGCACAGTAAGATCGGGTGATATACCAGGCATTCCAAAAAGTTCTAAAATAAATGAGCCAATGGGATTACAAGACCTCAAGACACATCTCTATAAAGATCAGATAAGTTTCCATAAAAGAAATCCAGACGATGGCCCTTTTGCAGTAAAATTAAATGAACCACCGTATCAGCGTCAGAGTTCCTCTCAGTCATCACAAGAGAAGTCCACAAGAAGGGGTCAAAACATTTCCTTTAGTACTGTTCAAAATCAAAGACAATCTAATGAAACACAAAGGAATTTAGGACGGCAGGCTTTTAGAACAACCCAAAACCTCATAAATGCAGGCCCTCCTAAACTCAATGTCTCTCGTAATAGCTCTTCTAATCAAAGCTCTTCCGTAAATGATGAAGTGTACTATTCCGCCGTTCCCTATGCAAAGAATGATCACCAAGGTAATAATGCTGAATTAAACAATGATCTCAAAATTCAAAAAGAACAAAGTACCAACAATGAGAATGTTACAAAAATGCACTCACCCACGGATATAATTCAATCATACAAACAAAAAATTAGAACTACTGAAAAAGAACATCAACCCGGAAAAAGTGAAAAAGAATCCTCTGCAGAGAAAGGGACGACTGCTTTTAAACCCCAAAGTCCAGTGACTTATGATATGTTTACTGGTCGGCCATTACAACCAGAAAAGACAAAAACTCTTTTGGATAAACAGGACTCTAATAAACTTCAAACAAGCAGTGGTAGACCTGAAACTTCAAGTTCTATCATTAGCAACAATGAATTTAGTACCAGTAATTTAATTGTACAAAAAGAGAAAGAAAAACAAAAATTGGAAATTGAAGCAGCTAAATTATCAGAAACAAAGATGCCTTCTTCTTTATCCTCGCTCAAGGGGAAGGGTAAAAGAAAGCAAAGTGTTACTTTTACTAAAAGTTCAAACCAAAATTTAACTGATTATTTGTCTACTAATAATAACTTTTCTAGCAGTAATTCAGCATCCAATATGGTTCCTTTACAGTCTTCGCTGAGCCCATCTCCCACAAAATCTTCACTAAAGCCATTGAATAATGAGGCTTCCCAATTATCGCAACAAAACATTACAACTAGAAATGTTGCAGAAAAGCATCAGATTAAAACCTCCGGGGAAAGCTCAAATAACGTTAAGAATTCCAATCAGACACTTTCTGGTCGTTTTTCAGAAAACGGTTCATCAGTTATTTCACCGCCAGGATCTGGAAATAACTTTAAACATAATACATTAACAGGAAATTTAAATCATAATCACTCAATATATACAACGCCATCTAATAATTTATTGGGAACATTAAGTGGCTCTTCTTCAACGATAAAATCAAAGCAAATAGGTTTATCAAGAAATGCTAGATCAAATTCAGTTTCTCATAGAACAACATCCATTGAGAGAAAAAATAGCAAATCAAGTCAAGTTACATATCGAACATTCCGACATCCTCTCTATGAACGGCTCATGAAAACTTATTTAGATAAACTGGAGCTTGCCAAGAAAAACGAAGCATTTAACACCACTAAACCTGCTGGATACTCAATAAAAAACTCTTTTAGCAACATTCAAACAAATTTGTCATCAGGAAAAAGCTTTACAAATATAGCAAGCAACAAAAAAAGTTCTCATCGTTTTCAAGGACCAAGACCGAAATTCTCTCCCCCACCAAAAAGGTTACTTAAGAGGCATTTTAATCAACAGAAAAGACTTCCAAGCGTACCAGAAGAAGAAGAACCTCCTGGTGAATTGGAGCTCAATTGGGAAAAACTGAGACGCAAACCTCTTGGTAAAAATTCAAACTTGGACCCTATTAATCCAAGATTAGTTTCTGAAAAAGATACACCAAAATCCACTTCATCTGATACAAAAAATGGTAAAATTTTGGAACAAGATACTGAAAATGGTGGTAAAAATGTCGATTCTTTAGACAAAGTTGGGCTATATCCAGATGACACGGAAATTTTAACGACTTTCAACACTCAAACAAATAAAGGTATTTTTTACAATTTTTCAAAAATAATTGCATTTGATTCCACAAACTCTTTTTTGACAGACCATCTTTCTGCTGAGCCCTATCATCCACATGACGCAGGGAAATGTGAGTGCCAATACTGCCTGTACAAAAATTTTGGGTCTCAAACTATATCGCTTGGACCAAATGATGAGGAAAAGTTTGTAGTTTATGAAAATCGTTTCAATCCCGAAATCAAGTTCCATAATATTAAAGATGATCAGTTTGCTATTAATACTATTTTTTTGCCCAAGGGATGGAAAACTTATCCTGTCATGGAAAGACTTGACCATTTGTCTCAAAAGTTGATTGCTCAACCTTTATTAACGACAGAAGATGAAAACTTGAATAGTCTCAAGCCAAAAAAAGGAATAGATACTAGAGTAAGTCCTTTTAACGTTGTTGCTTTAGACTCAAGTCCAGGTCCTTTTTCCAAAGTCAGATTTTCTTCTTTTATTGAAAAAAATAGGCCAACGGAACAAAACACTAGTAATCAAGAAGTCTCTCTAGTAGACAGTTGTACTGATACCAATGACTCTGGTCGGCCCCAAACGTCTTCCAGCAATTTCGCACAAAACGTTAAGGAGTATAAAATTCTGCTTTGGTCTATTTTGATGTTGAAAGATGAAGAAAACAACAATATAATTTTTGAGGATTCTGATTACAAAAATATTGGATTGAGTATATACGATATACAGCGCAAAGTGCTTTTGCCAAGAGAGAAGGGAGGCCTTGAAATCCAAAGATATAGTCCCTGCTATTCAGAGAAAAACAGTAGGGGAAACCTTTTAAGAATGGATAAATACGATAGTGAGTTTGAGGATGAGGAAGAAGAAGAGTTGGTAGAATTTACTGACGAAAAGTTAGACAGTCAGAGCAAACTATACTCTCGACGAAAGAGTAGCATAAAAAGGAAATCAAAGAAAAGTGTCTTGAAAAAAAAGAGTTTGAAAATGAAGAAAAATGATAAGCAGGTAAACCAAGAGCCTTTAGAAGACAATGTTTCCAAAAAAACTAGCAGCAGACTCAGTATTAAGAGCCTGACCAAAAATAAATGTTTTAACAATGATGTGAAAGAAAAAGATTCTGTTAAAAGTGATAATACAAGTGGGATCAAAACAGATAAAAATTCCCCCTTATTCAATACATTTGTTTCTTCTTTTCACAATAGAAGCAAATCCAACACTTTTTCTCAAGATTATGAAGCAACTAAAGATGGAAAAGAAAATATTCAAGCCAATCCCTATCAAGACTTGAAAAATAAAGGTAAAAAAAAGCCAAACAAAAAAGTTAGATTTCAAGAAATAGTTGAAATCTCATGGTTTGAGTACCTGTCAGAAGCAGAAATTATGAAACAATACCAGAGGTACAAGAGAAAACAAGCAAAATTTTTAAAACAAAAGCAAAAAAACAATAACACAAATTTGAAGCAACATAATATGTCACTCAAAGCAAGGTTTTTGTCTTCAGGTAAATCGCAGTCTTTTATAAAAAACAAAAACAATGAGCCTCTGCCTCAACTTGAACATGATGATAGTGATAATGACAATGAATTCGAAGATGATTGCAGCGATGACAATATTGAAGAACCCGACTTTTTATTTCATGTTGAAAAGCTATCTTCACCTTCTCTAAACAATTTCAGCCAGCAAGAGCCACAAAAACTTCCAGTTTTAGCACATAGAAGGGTTTCCAAAGTGTTTAACAACTGGATGAGTCGCAGAACAACTTTATCGGCCGATAATTTGCATAAATCTAAAAAAGGCCATCCGACTAATGAAAGCACCCAGTCGCTACCTATTATAAATAAAATTTCTGATAGTTGTGTCATCCCCAAGGCACCCAAACTTCCGCCATTTATATCAGTTATAAACGATCAAGATGTGACTGTTGATCTTCAAGGGATGGACAAAGTCATAACCAAATTTCTGTCCAAATGGGTAAGAAATTTCAGGCTCCAAACCATTTCAAATGTCAATTTGAAAAGAATGTTTTTTTCAGAGGTTCGACCAAAACCAACACTATGCCTATCTCGACATAGATGGGAGTCGTCAAAGATTGATTGGCATGTAAGCTGGGAAAGTTTAGCAGAAACTGAAGAAAAAGGGGAAGAACAAAACGGATTGAAAAAGTCCAATTACTTGTCATTGTCTAGTTTGTCTTTGGCTTCTTCGATTTTATCACCAATAGATATTGCTGCAGAAGCCCAAGAGATTGATAAAAAAAGTAACTCTGGAATTCAGCTGTCTTCTAGATCAAATGAGTCAAAAGCAACATTTCAATTCGATAGTTTGGATGATGAAGACTTGTATACTGCAGAAGAAGGAACAAACAGTGAGACTCAAGATTCGAAAAAACCTCAGTATTTTCAAAACCAGGAGCAGGTTCAAAGTGTCTCAAACTCATGTTTATCAACAACACAGCAACAAGATTTGATATCTCCAACTCAAAACTCAGAGAGTCAGATTTTTACTCCATTATATCAACAAGCTACGACTGCTACAGACAACACAACAAACACAAAGTTCCCACTTCCACAAGAAGGAAAAACTCAACTGAGCAAAAAAATAATCAAACGCAATCCACGAGCCTTTTTTGAGTTAGTAGATCCACCAAAAAGTATAATAAAAGTGTCAAAAATCCACATTGAGCCTCCAGAAGCACATTTTTTTGATATTGTTGATAACCGAACAGAGCCAGATTTATTTCTGCAAAAATTAAACGAATGGGAAAAGAGGAGTTTGAGTAAAGATACTGAGGCAAACAATGATCAAGAACAAGATAATACTAGTGAAAACAAAAACAACACTACTAGTGCAAATAATTATAAAAACAATAAAAAACCATGGAGATTTTTGCCTTGGTGTTATTGTTCTTCTTGTAACTACTATTATCAATCAAGGCATTTGGAACCATATACACAAATCATTCGGATAAACCCATCAATAACTAATACCATAATTAATTCAAAAAAAGTAACAAAAAAAGAAACAGAAAATAATAATAATAATAATAATACTGATGATGATGATAATTACAATCAACAAAATTATCATCATTATTATTTTTTTGAACCAACCTTAAATAGGATTTTGGAATTTGAATATTTTAATCAAATATATTTTGGAACTTCTAATTTAGAACAAAAAAATAATCATGAAAAGTCTTCTTCTTCCTCTTCCTCTTCTAGTTTAAAAGAAATTCCGGAACCTTTACTTGCATCTTCATGTTGATTTGTGAAATATACTATTTAAACATTTCTTTAAAAATAAAAAATAGAATATGAAACGATACAAATAGTGAATAATAATATAAATGTTTGTTGTACAATATATGGTTTTTCTCATAATAATAAATTCAACTTTAGTAAGCAATGTATGATAAGACAAATCGTTATATGGAAATATCAACTTAATTATCACCCTTATACTACATTCGTTAGCCAATGAACGCTGCAAACAATAAATAAACTCTTACAAGCTTTATTTATTGTTTTCTGTAATCCCAAATTTTAACAATCTTGTCGCCAAATTTCATTAGCTCCAAGTAATATTAATCTATTCTATATATACCAATGTCTTCTTCAATATAATAAACTTTACATTACTAAAATTTTTTTGAATCAAACACATCTTATATGTGTCATATTATTATTATTATCCCAAATTACTTTTTAAATTTTTTTTTCATTTTTTTAATATTTTCCTTACAATAAATCATTCTTAACAAATTGTTCGTAAAGAGATTTACCCAATCTAGCAGGGGATCTTTCAACAACAACACCAGCATCTTCCAAGGCCTTGATCTTTGATTCAGCACCACCCTTTCCACCGGCAATGATGGCACCAGCATGACCCATACGTCTACCTGGAGGAGCAGAAACACCAGCAATAAAGGAGGTGACTGGCTTTGGCTTAGGTCTAGACAAGTTGTATTCTTTGAGGAAATCAGCAGCATCTTCTTCAGCGCTTCCTCCGATTTCACCAATAAGAATGATACCGTCGGTTTCTTCGTCTTCCAAAAAGACCTTAAGGGCGTCGATAAAGTTGGTACCTGGGAATGGGTCACCACCAATACCAATAACCAAGGATTGACCCAAACCAACGTTGGTTGTTTGGTTAACGGCTTCGTAGGTCAAGGTACCAGATCTGGAGACAATGCCGATGCGGCCACGCTTGTGAATGAAGGATGGCATGATACCGATCTTGCATTGTTCAGGAGCAATGATACCGGGGCAGTTGGGGCCGACTAATCTAGTTTTGTTTTGGGTCTTTAGAGCATCAACAACCTTGACCATATCATGTTGTGGGATACCTTCAGTGATGCAGACAACAAGTGGAATTTCGGCTTCGATAGCTTCCATAATGGCCGAGGCAGCGACTGGAGGAGGGACAAAGATACCAGAGGCAGTTGCTCCAGTTTCCTTGATACCTTCAGCCAAGCTGGCAAAGATGGGGAGACCTAAGTGAGTTTGTCCGGCCTTCTTTGGGTTGGTACCACCGACCAACTTAGTACCGTAGTCGAGAGCTTGTTGGGCATGGAAGGTACCTTGCTTACCGGTAAACCCTTGGAAAAGAACCTTTGTGTTGGCATTGATTCTCAAGTTTTTGACGGTTTCGTCGTAGGGGGTTCTAACGGTTGTTGAGGAAGAAAAGCATCTATCGATAGAAAAAAATGAAATGTGTTAGTGAATAAAAGGATCAAAGGAATGAATGAAGAAGGAGGGGCAAGCAGCTTGGTTAACAACCAAAAAGTGTTGTAACAAAAGAGGGGTAGGTAGTTTCAAATATTTTTTTTTTTGCTTGGTATAAACGTCAATCGGCTGGCTGGCTGGCTTTTATACAAAATTTAAGAGAGAGAGAGACAAGACCGGAACGTACAAAAACAAAAAAAAAAAAAAAAAAAA
>CBXB010000021.1:83354-97676 GCA_000817185.1 Magnusiomyces clavatus CNRMA 12.647
AAAAAAAAAAAAAAAAAAAAGCCCTCTTTCATTCAAACAGTGTTTCTTTAAACAAAACGTTATTTTTTTATTTTATTTAAACAGAGGATTTATTTAAAGCAACCAATAAAATTGTTATTTTATAATCAATAGATCAATTGGCACGGAATATTTTGTAAAAAATGATTTAAATGAAAATTTTCATGCGTTTTTAGTCTCTAAGATGATTATTTTTGAGATATTGTAAAGGAACAAAAATAAAAACATCAAGTGTTAATTTTGTATTGACTTTCTTACTATACTACTACTACTGGGTAAATGATATTGCTTGCTGTAAGAAATATAATAAAACAACCAGCTAAATAGAGAGTTGTTTGTGTGTGTACTAAGTAATGGTAGTAGTAATAGTAGTAGTAATAGTAAATTTTTATTGTTTGCTTATGGTAATTTGTCAATAACTATATATATATTTTTTTAGCTTAATATTACACCCAAGATAAGCCCAATAATATTTATCCTTTCTTCTTTTTTTTTTTCCCTCCTTTTTCTTCTTTCTTTCTCTTCCTTACACTCTCCTCAAAGTGCCAAAAAAAAAAAAAACTATACCCATTTCTTATACTTTTGCCTATATTGAAATGTTTCCTCGGTCATTAAATTGCTCGAGACAATTGGCAAGACCCTTTTTGGGGTCTCACAGTCTTGTGGCCCCTCTACTTACCACTTCTAACACTGCTGCTCGCGTTGCTTTGTTATCTTCTGCTCGGCAATTCTCTTCCTTTTCATCTAGGTTTGCTCAATCAACTATTTCAACTCCTCCTCCTCCTCCTCCAAAGAAGAAATGGGGATTTTGGAAAACCTTATGGAGAGTTACCTACGTATCTTTCTTCGCCGCTGTCGGTTACACCGCTTATACCATTTATGAAATTCGAAATCCAAAGGATCAAAAACCAGTTGACCCCTCTAAGAAAACATTAGTTATCTTGGGTACTGGTTGGGGGTCAATCTCATTGCTCAAGAAAATCGATGCCAGCAATTATAACATTATTGTCGTCTCTCCCCGTAACTTTTTCCTTTTCACTCCGTTGTTGCCCTCTTGCACAACCGGTACTGTTGAACACCGTTCCATTATGGAACCTGTCAGAAACATCATCAGAATGAAAGAATCTGCAGTTACTTACTACGAAGCAGAAGCCACCTCAATTGATTATGAAAACCATAAAGTTGTTATCAAGGACGTTGTAGGCGGTGCCGAAAAGGTTCTAGGCTATGATTACCTTGTCATTGGTGTTGGTGCTCAAAACTCAACTTTTGGTATCCCCGGTGTTGAAGAACATGCTTGCTTCTTAAAGGAAATTCCCGACGCTCAAAAGATTAGAAAGAAAATTATGGACTGTATTGAAAGTGCTTCTTTTATGAGTGACGAAAAGGACCGCAAGAAGATTTTGCATACTGTTGTTGTAGGTGGTGGCCCAACTGGTGTTGAATTTGCTGCCGAACTACAAGATTTCTTTGAAGAAGATTTACGTAAATGGATTCCCGAAGTTGCAAAGGATTTTAAGGTTACCCTTGTCGAGGCTCTTCCAAATGTATTGCCCTCATTTTCCAAACAACTTATCGAATACACTGAAAACCAATTCAAGGCTGAACGAATCAACGTTATGACCAAGACCATGGTCAAGAAGGTTGACGACAACTTTATTTACGCCGAAGTTACCAAGCCAGATGGATCAAAGGAACTCGTTGAGCTTCCATATGGTCTCCTTGTCTGGGCAACTGGTAACTCTGCTCGTCCAGTTGTTCGTGACATTTTAGCCCGCAACCCTGCTCAAAGAAACTCTAGAAGAGGTCTCTTGGTCAACGAATACTTGGTTGTTGAGGGCACTGAAGATGTCTGGGCTCTCGGTGACTGTACTGCCACAAAATATGCCCCAACCGCCCAAGTTGCTGCTCAACAAGGTACCTACCTTGCTGGGTTATTCAACCAACTTGCCAAGGGTGAGCAACTTCGTAAAGAAATTGAAAAGTTGCAAACTTTGTCAAAGACTGTCACCAACGACTCTGACAGAAAGGCAGTTTTGGCTGAAATAGAAGCCAAGCAACGTAAGTTGAGACGTACCGAATCATCATTACCCTTTGAGTACTCTCACCAAGGTTCTTTGGCATACATTGGCTCTGATAGAGCTGTTGCTGATCTCAAATTCTGGGGTGAAGCCTCCAACTATGCTTCCGGTGGTAGACTCACCTATCTTTTCTGGAGATCTGCTTACATCAGTATGGTATTCAGTGCCAGAAACCGTTTGTTGGTTGTCTTTGACTGGATCAAGGTTAAATTATTTGGACGTGATGTTTCCAGAGAATAGATGATTATAAACAAAATAACATTAACTATTCAAAATTTAACTATTTAACTTTTACAGAATTATTCATCCAGTCTACATTTGAAAAAAAAATTTTTTTTTTTTTCTCATATGTCAATACTGGGTGGTTATAGAAAAATATGGTTCAAAGTATATAATGGAATCAATGTAATAAAATTCAAATAATATAAATATGAATCTTAATATATTTAATAATGTTTTAAAAAAAATGAAAAATTATATCACCATAAGGACAGGCAATATCAACACTTTGAAATTAATTATTATCGCTTGTAGTAGAGTCTCTAATGTACAATACATGTGTAAAAAGCAGAATCCTAGTGGCTGTCTGTATTGTTATAGCAGTAACAAAGCTTTTTATTTGTTTTTTTTTTTTTTGCAAATCACCAAAAAGGCACCATCTATCAACGACGTAAAAACCGTTTGTTTTCCTTGTTAAATTTTTGGTTTCTTTCTACTCTCTTTATTCCCTTTTTTATTTTTATTTTATTTAGTTTTGTACTGCAATCACAAGACCGTTTACTGTACCAATACTTTCCTTTATAAGTTGTATTATTTTCTTTTTTGTTGTTGAAAATATTGAGAATTTTTCAAATTTTGTTTAAAAAGTTGGAAATTTTTATATTTATTTTTTTTCTCCCCCTTTCATTTTTTTAATTCATTTTTTTTTTAAAAAATTTCATTCAATTAAATTTGAAATCTTCAATTTTTATTTCTTTAAAGACACTTGTTTGATTCAAATAAAAACGTCAATTTAATACCTATTATTGACAATATTTTCATAATGTCATCACAGTATAATAATGCTTATCCTCAAGGATACAATAGCCGGCAAATAGATTCTCATCAACCATCTTCTCAACAACAACAACAACCAAGATACCCCAATCAAGGTCCTCCTCCTCAAAATGACCCCAATATTTATCAAAACAATAATAATTTTCGACCAAATTATCCTGATCAACAACAACCTGCTCCAGTAAACGTGCAATCATCTCGTCGAAACTATCCAAATCAAGAACCATATCAAAACGATATGACTCAACAGCACTCATACCAGGCCCCAAGTAACATGCCATACCCTAAACAGCCACAACAACAACGACCATACAGTCCTAATCATATGGAACGAAATCAGAATCCTTCTTATCCAGCCGGGAACCCAAACGGTAACGGAATGGGAGGATACCCTAACAGTATGGGCGGCCCTCCCAATAAACCCCTTCCTCCAATCGATTCACAAGCGCATCCTTCAACAAGAAGCAATATGGCACCTCAAAACAACAATAATATGTATATTAATACCGCTGCTGCAAACAGTTCTAGTAATGTTCCAAAAAACATGTCTCCAGGCTACCCTTTTTCTCCAGGAGCTCCCGGGGCTGGAAACATGTCATTTCCGGTAAGCCAACAAAAACAATCCAACCACCCCGATATCAGACATCACACTAATGCCCCACCATTAAATAATAATACTCAGAATCGCGTACCTAAGCCGCAAAACCAAAATATTGTTAATAATGGCATGAACTATGGGAATCAACATGGAAACCGAGCAAATAGCTCCGTTAATCAATCTGAACTTCCTCGCCCAATGTATGCAATGCAGCAGGTTTCGCGATCTAACCCTGATTTGTCGTCTTCAATGCAGAATTTATCTTTACACGAACAGCCAAACCCAAACTATAGAATGCCAAATAGACCCTCCAGTCCCATGATGAATCAACCTCACCCTGGTCCTCTTAAAAAGCAGCACACTATGCCCCCTCCTCAAACAAACTTTGACCCGCGCCCAGGAAGTCCACATATGAATAATCCTCCTAATGGTGTGATGAAAAATAATCATCAGCCAAACCAAATGAATGCAAGTCAAGGATACCCACAACAGTCTCAAAGACGAAACAACAATGGCCCACCTCCCATGCAAAATCCTCCAAATCCTCCTCCTAATCAAGGACTACCTTATCAACAGAATGTACCTTACATGAATTCTAATCAATCTAGGACTGGAAGTGACCCAAACATTGCAGGTAGAAACAACTCAAACATCAACCTTTCTCAATCTCCACCCAAAAAGCTGCCATATCCTGACAATCAACCTAAGAAAAAGGTACCATACCCTATTCATGATGACCCAATGTTAGGGCCTTCTTACAAGCAGCAAGGCCAACCACCTATACACAACCAAAATGGATATAACAACAATATCAACAACAACAATCCTCCGGTTGGTAGTAGGTCAGACTCTGTGGGAATGGCAACTTCTGGCACGCCTCCATATGTACCAACAACTTTGGCTGAAGCTGATCCTAATAGGCAAAATACAACAGCCCTTCCTCAGACCTCTGTGAGATCTCCAAACGGTAATATGAGACCACAGATATCAACAAACAAAATTCCTCCTGCAGCAGTCGCTGTAGTCTCACCAGTCTCGGGTAAGATGAATTATGGCAATATACCAATACCTCCAGCTGGAGCTCCCCTTAGTGAGTACAATAGCTCTTCAAATGATATCTCCTCATCAAACAGTAACAACAGCACCGATATTAGTACTAATAGTAGCAGCAACGGATATCCAAACAATATCAATCAACCTGGCAATAACAATGGTCAATATATGAAGCCTCCAGATAACCGCAGTGCTCCTATTGCGCAGGCACAGAAACCTGGTCCTACTGATGGTCCTGTACGCCCTCCACCATCTGCTTATTCTTCCAACAATGCTCCTCCTCCAAATAACCATCCTACATTCCCCGGTGCAGATTCAAAGCCTGTTCCAAAAAGACAATATGATGTCAATAATAACCTTGCTCAAGATAATGACCCATCTTCAGGCTTGGGAGGAAACAGATCATCTGCAAGCTCTATACCAGGCAAAAAGCGTGAAATTACCATTGCTGAATTTGAAAACATACGTAAACTATCCAAAGCTTTCCCCAATGATTTGTGGTTACAGTTAGATTTTGCCAAAAAGCTGGTCGAGGCATCAACACATCTAGCAAACAAATACACTAATCCTACAACACCAGTTGGTGGAAATATGGATTTTTCAAAAACAGCAAACTCTCTTCCACCCACAACAACTGTTGACTCCAAGACTGAGCGCAAAAACAGAGAGTTTTGGACTATTCAAGCTAACAAGATTGTTAAAAAGCTTGCCCAACAAAGTCCCCATGTCATCCCAATATCTAATATTGCCAACAAAGGTATTGTGAGCGATGAAGCCATGGCGCGCCAGGGCGTGAAATGGACTCCAGCAGATGCAATGTTTTTCCTTGCTGCCAATTACGGCTCTGGAGGTCTCGGCCTCGAAGTCGACTACGAAAAGGCTTACGAGCTGTATCTAAAAGCTGCCACCAAGTATAACCATGCTGAGAGTGCCTACAGAACAGCCGTATGTAATGAGATCGGAGCAGGGGTCAGGCGAGACCCTGCCAAGGCCATTCTCTGGTACCGCAAAGCTGCTCAGTTCGGCGATGTTGCTGCCATGTACAAACTTGGTATGATCTCACTCAACGGATTACTCGGCCAAAAGCAGTCTTTCGAAGAAGGTGTTATGCTTCTAGAGAGGGCTGCTGAAAAGGCAGATGCCAACAACCCTCATGCTGTGCATGAGCTTGGGCTGATCTATGAACGCGCAGACACATACCCAGGCAACGTCATAATCAAAAACGGAGGCCCCAACAACGCCGGTGCTCGAATCCGAGAACGGGATGAGATCAAGGCTTTCGAATTGTTTTTAAAGGCTGCCAATCTAGGATACCCACCCTCACAATTTAGACTAGGATGCGCATATGAGTACGGAACTCTTGGGTGCGCTATTGATCCCAGGAAATCCATTGCTTGGTACTCTCGAGCTGCAGAACGTGGCGAGCCGGAGTCAGAGCTTGCACTCAGTGGATGGTACCTGACTGGAAGCGAAGGAATTCTCTCACAAAGCGATACTGAGGCTTATCTGTGGGCCAAAAAGGCAGCAGAAAAGGGATTGAGCAAAGCAGAGTATGCGCTCGGATACTATACTGAAGTCGGTATAGGTGTAGCACCAAACCCGGAGGAAGCAAAGAAGTGGTACTTTAAAGCTGCTGCTCAACGTCATCCAAAAGCTTTAGCAAGGTTACAACAATTGAGAGGTGGTACTGCTGCCCCCTAAACACAACAAGAACTATATTTGTTTCTTCTTTTTCAATTATAAATTTGAATATATACGTTAATGTTTTTTCTTTTTATTTTTGTTTTGTTAATGTTTTAATTATCAATAATAGGCTTTTTTTTTCTTTTTTTTTTTGCTATTTTACTCTGTTTAAATATAATGAATGAACCTTGTTTTGTATTAGTAAATTTAATGATTGAATCACAAAAAAAAATAAAAAAAAATAAACAAAAAAATCATTATAATAATAATACAAATCTATACATAATATATATAACCAAAAAATCAAGATTTATTTTCATCATCCTCTCCATCTTCTTCTTCATCAGCATTTTCCAACAATATCAGTAAATCGTGAATATACTCCGATATCATTTGATTCATTGTTGCTGCCTTGATGAGATCCTTTCTCACAGGCACCAGCAACGCCTTGCCTTCATGGCTTCGTGCAATGTTTTGCAAAACAAGAGCGACAGTTGCGCCAAATACTGGTGGGTTTGTATAGGGGATTTGCACTGCAGAGGGCTGAATATTTTTACCACCATTCACAAAGACCACCTGCCCTGGGCGGCCATGTTGTTTCTTGGCCTTTTCCGCTCTTTCTTCCTCAATGGCCTTGAGCAGAGACGGCGCAATGGGGAACTCTCTTGGTTGAATTCCCTTAATGATAAACCGTTTCTGACCGTCGGGCAGATTGACCACCATGGCAGACGAGGACTGGAACGACGCAGTGACGTTCTTAATAAAGTCTACGGCAGGGAGCAGCTTGACACCAGCGCCTGGGATCGGGGTCGACGTGCCGCTGGATCTCGCACCTGGAGGAGCATTGGGGCCGGCATTCAGTGCTGCGTTTGGTGTCGTTGGAGTCCCGGCTCCTGATCGAGCCATACGGGAATATGGCTCGAACTGAGACTCGTACGCCTTCCACAACGAAATTTGTGTCACTTCCCCGTTTGGATTGCTTTCATAGCAGCATCGGATCCACTGAGTAGCTCTCATGGGCTCTTCCAACTGCAAAAGCTCGTTCAGGATTTCCTGAGGGAGAGGAGGAGGAGTAGCTGGAATTTTTTTGGTTGCTTCGAAGGGAAGTTTGATGAGATCGACTTCAGGGGCCTTCATTCCAAACGTCAGAAGTCTGACCAGATGGCGTCTCACGGCCGACGTATTGGTGGCATCAGAAACAAGCTTGGATATATTTGAAGGGTGGGCAGTATACTGATAAAGAAAGTCCAGAGACGCGGCAATGAGCTCGTAGTCAGAAGAAAGCAAATTTCGCAAAATCTGTGAAATGAATTGGAAGTCAAAATTTTTCGAAATATTGAGCTCGTCACGGATCAGAAATCGGGACAAGGTTCTTATAGAAGCTAGTAAAACAGACCGGTCAATACTGGTCTGGATTAGTCTTATGACTGACTGAAACAAGTCGTCTTCAAATGGCGGGCAGACTGAGTAAAAACTGCAAGACTCTAGTATTTCAATACAATAGTGGAGATACTCATCGTTGACTCCAGGATTATTCGTGTCAAGACCATAGCTCATCACTTCTTTATAAAGAGGTAAAGTACTAAGTGCCTGTGCATTGTCCTGTTCCATAGTCAGGTTCCTTAATACTAGCAGAGCATTTAAGGAACGTTGTTGAAGCGTTAATGCTTCTTTCGACATTGTCGATTTGTCAAAAGGAAATATGGGGTCAAATATAGATTTCTTGCTGTCATTTTTAGTTTTTTCAACTTGCTGACTTTTGATTAAGTTTAACAAACCTTCTGCAATTCCTGGGTTAATCTTTAGGTTGCAGGCTTCTGGATTCTGATGTGACACTTCGACTAGAGTTTTTAGGGCCCAGTTCTCATCATATTCAAGCCCAGATTTCAGAGACATGATGATCCGATGGATCCCAGTGCTGCCCATAACCCCAGCTCCAAAAGCACTTGTAACTTGGACTTTGGGAAATTGGGCCTTTGCAAGATGTGGTTGATAATATGGACTTTGAAAAGCATGGGGACTGTTGGCTGGTGTCATAATGGGTACCGGGGTAACATTTTGAACTCGCATCGAGGGAGGCAGTGGTTGTGGTTGCTGCTGCTGTTGCTGTTGCTGCTGTTGTTGTTGTTGTTGTTGTTGTTGCTGTTGCTGCTGTTGTTGAAATGATGGTTGTTGTTGAACTTGATTAGAAAATCTACCATGTGAGGTGGATATGCTTGGATGCTGTTGTACTTGGTATTGTTGCATTGGCTGCTGTTGTTGTTGAATGGAACTGGTACCGTTCAAACCTTGATTTTGATTGTATGGATTCCCCACAGGTGGTGGTGACACAGCCTGTGGGTTGTATTGCGATGCGATTCTAGGACTTGATCGAGTCCTTAGCATTTGTTCCTGACCATACATCGATGAAAAAAGGTATTAATATTAGGATAAGTAAGCTTCTAAACCTAATTGATATATTTTCAAAGATTGTAAAAATTGTCAAATAAAGTATCTAAGGTTTTGAAAGTTTCTAGCTGTAAAAAAACGAGCGTCTACTAGTGATTGAATGCTTTGTTGATTGTGAGTTGAGTGTTTCTTATTATCATTAAACTTAGAATTAAGACGCGTTGGAAAATTTAAAAAATAAAAATAAATAAAAATAAAAATAAAAGTAGTGAAATTTTCTACGTGTGTCACTCAAAATAAGTAAAAAATAGGTGGCTTTGGTGTGGAAATAAGAAAAACTAAATTTTGGTAATTAATTCGCCTACAAAGGCAAAACCAACCTTCATTCTCAAATTTACATATCTACACTTCAACGTGTACATTATAGCACTTATCTATCTATCGCTTATTATTAGTATTGTACAATACAAAATTTATCATCACTATTTATTGCTATTTACAAATGAATGCATATAGTTTAACTATGAGTTAAACATAAACATTCTCAGTTTGTATATGTTTAAGTCATTCAATATCATTAAATCATCTAATTGTTTTTTGTTTTTGTTTTTTGAGCTAAAACAAAACTCTAAGTTTATTCGTCTTCATCAGTTGGTGGAGGTGGTGCACTATCTCTCTTAAGGTAAAGATCGACTATAATACAACAAAAAAAAATTTAAATAAAGTTGTTAGAACGTTATCAAAATCATAAATAATAATCAAATAACTTACTAGCTGTAGAAAATGCAGCAAAAGCGGCGCATCCCATTAAGGCATTTGTGGGACCTGATTTAATAGCTAAACCTCCTCCAGTAATGCAGCCTGCTGAAACACCATTCCAAATGTCAGATTTAGCACGAAGCTGAGATTATTAAAATGAAAATGAAAAGATAGGTTAGACGTAATTTTCAATAATTGTAAAAACCGGTTCTTTAATGAAGAAAAAACTTACCGATTCTATTGAACATTCGGTCCCGGTAAAAAGGAAACCAATGAAACCAAAATTTTTAGCACTGTTCCATGATCTTTTTCCCATATCTGTAAACTGAATCTTCATTTGTTGCTTAAATGGAAGATCGGAAAATTGCGTTGGAGTTTGGCCTAGCGGGGTATCGTAACTCATCTAGTTGAGAAAATATATATAGTTAGCATTATTTGATAAGCTTGAATAGATAAAAATGAAAAATATAGTTTTTTAGAAAAAATAACATACACTCGCCATGAATAAACCGAAAACACCACCAAGGGCAAAACCACTGGCACCTGCAAAAATCGATTTACCAGGACATGACTGCATAAAATTCATCATGGCCTCAGCACCCGCCTGAGCTTGTTGTTCAGGTGTCATTTCTGAATATGAGGGTCGGCTTTGACCACTACCGTACGATCCATATCCACTGCTTCCTGGCATAAAACTCATCTTTAAAGCTGTTTGGTAATATTTATTTGAATAATGTTTAATGGCTGAGTATAGATAATGTATAAATGATTTATTTTTTTTTATTGTTGAAAAATATCTGGAGCAGGGTAAGAAACATGTTACAATTACATTGGTATTACAATATTCACCAAAAACAGTTCTCGACTCGACTTTTGGTATTGATTTACATAGATGATATTAAATAAATGTTATCAAATATATAACGTATATCTTTGAAGTCAACTCAATTCAAGACAGTCAAAATTACATTGAATCATGTTAATTGTTCAATCATTTGATTTAAAAAATGAACCAACTTATAAACTTCATCTTGATCTCATGTTAGATTGGATAACAATTGCGATTCTCGTTGTACTTTCTTTGATATTAGAATTTGTTGAACCTTTTCACCGCGTTTTCTCGTTAGAGGATCTTGATCTTTACCACCCTTTTTCTGCTCAAGAGAGAGTCCCATTGTATCTGCTCCTTTTACTAATTCTTTTAGTCCCATCAACTACAATTGTATTGACCAGTTTCCTCAAGCTTCCAGATTGGCGCCGTTACATTTTGTTAGTTCATACTTCTTTAGTTGCTTTTTCGCTCTCGGTCGTATTTACCGGTTTTTTTACAAATTTTTGTAAAGTTTTGGTTGGTCGCCCTCGTCCCGACTTCATAGCTAGATGTCAACCTTCTGTGGACACTCCTACAACTGGTTACGTAACATCTTCGGTCTGCGCAACAGACAATTTTCGAATATTATCTGCCGGCTTTCGTAGCTTTCCTTCTGGTCACTCTTCTATCTCCTTTGCTTCTTTCAACTTTTTGGCGATATGGCTGGCCGGTCAGTTTTCCCTTTTTTCCAGCATGGTAGGCCCTGAAAAACGCGGTCTGTCTTTAAAGGCAATGATAAGTTCACTACCAATATTATTGGCGAGTTACGTAGCAATTTCTCGCTTGGAAGACTACCGTCATAGAGGATCCGACGTGCTTAGCGGAACTCTATTGGGAATAATAGTGTCGTGGATAGTTTACAGATTGTATTTTCCATCGTTGAGTGCTGAAGAAAGTAATTTGCCTTATACTTTTGCTGGTTTAAGAACTGAAAACCATTTTTACTCTTCAGCTAGTTCTGAAGATCATGAGGAAATTTAATATTAATTTTAAAAAGTAAAGTTTTATAGTAGTTTCAAATTTAATTAAAAAAAAGTAAATATTTAAAAATGATTCGACCCAGGATCGAACTGGGGACGTTCTGCGTGTTAAGCAGATGCCATAACCAACTAGACCATCGAACCATTTGTTGAAAAGACGTCAATTTGTTACATCTTGGGCTTGTTAATTTGTAACTTAAAGTTGTTACTTTCTAATATTGTCAATTAGTTGGTACAAATTGACTTAAAAAATAAATTACTTTATTGTTACAAGTTCAGGAATTAAAGTTCAATTATAAAAACTTTGGTTGAAACATGGTTAAATTTTTGATTTTTGTTTCATAATGAACCTTCTTCCTAATGACAAGAAAAAAAAAAAAAAAAAAAAAAAAAAAAAAAAAAAGGCATAGATCTAACTGTGTTGCTATTTATATAATAATTTTTATAGTATGACTACTTGTTGGAGTTTTGACAAGTTTGAAATTGTATAAATTATTTTTAAAATTTTTTCTGCAAAGCAGAAATACCTTGGCTATTGGACATTTTTTATTATCTTGAAAATACCGTTAGTCGCCTTTTTTATATGTTATTGTTCTAAGTGTCAATTTTTTTCTGTTTATGTCGTAGTAGCAAGATACCAATTCAATTATCTATCTTTTTAGTTTTTGCCCATCGTTATGTTTCAATCTCTTGAATGTCTTCAATGACCGGCTATTATTTATTTTATTTAACAATAACGTTTTAACCCTTGACTGATTTTTTAATAAACATTGGTAAATCATCAAAGAAATTTTTACTGAGTTTTATTATCAATCATTTTGTATATGTAGTATTGCCTTATTATTTGTAGTTTTTGCGAAGAAAATAGAGAAATGTATAATATTTTTGAATACGAGTCTTTCATTTAGGATGTTGAAGTCAATATTTTCTATTACTTATTCCTATGTTTATTTTTTTCATAAGTCCCCAATTTCTGTTTTCTAGTTATACATGATCATTTAACTGTGCACTTTTACCATAATTCCAAAACTATCACAAAAGTGGCTAATGAAATATTTAGATTTGTTAGTCAATTGATTTTTTTCTTAAGCTTGAAATTTTTCTTCTCATAGTTTGCTTCCAATTATGAAGGGGAGAAGATTGGCTTTTGATCTAATGCCTTTAAATAGTTTTGTTTTGTATAGTTGCCTTTTTAAGGCCAAAAAAACTAGGGCCGCTTGTCTAGTTGTTCTTTGTTTGTTGAAGAGATTTGACTCACATTATTGTGTAATCAGTTGAGTAAAATTGGAAAAAAAAAATTATTCAAAAACACGGCTTTTGATTACGAGAAACCTTTTAATGATATTGGAGCAATTATGACTGACTAATGGTACATATCTTTAGAAAACCATATTGAGAGTTTAGTAGAGATTTTTCAATGAGTAGAATATGACTAAATTTATTTTAAAATTATTTTTTTCACCATCTCCTTTCAACAGTTTCAATTGCTTAGAGCTTTTTTAAGTTTCTTCCTTGTCTTTTTCAACATCAGATCTGCCCAATTTTATATCAATTTAACTAGCTAGTCCTCTAGATTAGTCATACACCATCGTCATATTTTTAGAGCCAAATCAAGCTGTTTTGAAAGAATATAACAGGAATAGCCTAACTTATACAAAGCGCCTTTTCATCAGAAATCCAAATTTAGTTTATTATTTGTTAAAAAGAAAATATTCATATATATTTTAACCAAGATATGATTTTTTTAAAGGTAATCGTTAATTTCTCTAGA
Source organism: Magnusiomyces clavatus CNRMA 12.647 (assembly GCA_000817185.1). Lineage (NCBI taxonomy): Eukaryota > Fungi > Ascomycota > Dipodascomycetes > Dipodascales > Dipodascaceae > Magnusiomyces > Magnusiomyces clavatus. The sequence continues at coordinate 96,613 of CBXB010000021.1, forward strand.
AGGAAACTTACTTAAAACAAAAGATTTTGTTCTATTACTTCTATAGGAAAGATCAATTTTAAACGATCAAGGAAAAAATAAAAATAAAAGTAACAAAGAACTTGATCAAAATAAATCTGATTATATTGGCTACCATTTTTATATGGAATGTTTAGAAAGCACGAGGAAAATTTGTATTTCTACAATTAAAGCCCGAAAACTCTTTCCAAGGCTTTTGCCAGAAAAGTTAAATTCAAAATTGGATACGAAATCAATTCCCATATATCTGGATTACTTGTTTGCCAGACTAGATTTAGATTAAATGTTATAAATTAACTTTAAAAATACCTACCTTGATGTTTTTTGTCTGTTTTAACCATATTTATTGTGTGATTATCACAATTATGATGAAATCGAAGTAATATCTAAAAAATTTAGATTTATTTACTTTGTATTTTTTTTATTGAGATGAGCCGTATAAAACAAATACATCGGCATTTAATTGACATTTTTAGATTCTGTCTCAAAAATAACAATCCAAAGAATTTTGTATGCCTTTTTCAAACCCAAAGTATACATAACTATGGAATGACTTTTTATCTCACTTTTTTCTATAATTGTAAGACGTGATTTCATTTAAATAATTTTTAAAGTTTTATTCCTAAGTTTACGCTATTGATAACTATCATAATTATCTGCTTTGAAAATTGATGTTTCTTAATTTTTTTTTAATGTGGAAAGACACGTTCCAGTAATAACAAAGGTTAAAGGATCTTGAATCTTTTTTTATGTAGTCTATATGCTGAAATTTGAAGCTCAAAGATACATGCTAATGTATATTATCTGCTTTTTGTTTTTTTACGTAATGAAGAAATCTATGGCCAACGTTATAAGTACTAAATACAATGTATAAGTATTTTATTAAGTGATAGTTTTTCCATTTTGTAAATAATTCTTATTATCTATAGCAAAGCATGTCTAAATTTGATTTTGAGGTTAAAACATCATGTTATTAACACTTTCGCATTTTCTATAAGGAAATTTTTAAGAATTTTTTTTTTTTTTCAAAAAAAAAAAAAAAAAAA
>CBXB010000021.1:103362-118029 GCA_000817185.1 Magnusiomyces clavatus CNRMA 12.647
CGATAAAAAATAAGTAGCTAAAAAAAAAAAAAGATCTAGCCTATATTTCAGATATATTACTTTTACATTTTTTTTCTTGCTTGTTATTCGTTTAAATATCCAAATTATATATATATACTTCATATATCCCAATGTTTTTCATTTATTTTTATTTTTTCAAGCAATTCATTTCTTTAGGTTTAACTTATTTTATCTATCTCACCCTTAGTCTTTCGTTGGATAATTGATTTTTTTTAACTATAGTCATTCTTTTTATAATTAAGAAGTTTACAAATTATACTTCTAAAAAAACAACCAAAAAAACTTCTACCTATTCGATTTAAAGTAGCTAATAGAGATTAATTACTAGCTAGCTACATTACTCATTGCATTTTTCATAATGTAAGTATTAAAAATTATTCTAAATATTTTTACCATTTGCTAACATTTTATGAAAGTTTCCAATATGAAATTACACAAACTATTATTTCTCCAAGTATTAATTGGAGTTGTTTGTGGCTCAGTTGCTCCAGAGTCATTCAATAATGAACCTTCAAATGAGTTGTCAGTTGTCTTAGATAAGAGAGCCCAATGCATAACTGAAAATTCGGAGTCATGCTTGTCAGCATGTGCAAACATGATTCCTAATATCCTTGAAGGTTTATTATCTTTGAATATCTGCAGAGCTCTTGGTGAACTTACCGATTCTTTAACTGAATGTCTTCTTTGTGGTGCCCTATTTCCTCTTGTTCACGGTCTTGTTTCTGATCTTATCCTTGATACTATCCTTGGTTGTGATCTTGACACTCCAGAAGGAGAACTCTGCCCTGAAACAACTACACAAACAACAGCACCAGCGGCCCAAACTGATCCATGTGCTATTGAAGATGCTAATGAAGAAAGCTGTACTGAATCTTGCAAAAACCTTATTGATAATATTTTGGGTGCCGTATTAAGCTTGAACGTGTGCAAAATTCTTGGAGAATCTACTGATGCCCTGACCAAGTGCTTGCTCTGTGGTGCCCTTTTCCCAGCTGTTCATACACTAGTCACCGATGTTGTTTTGAACCAACTAATTGGATGCGGGATTGATGTTGACGAAAAGAGTGGTTGCACTTCAGTCAATCAAATTGTTCAAGAATTTTCTTCTAGCAAAATTGCTCAATCCACCAGTGTTCCTGTTGTGTATGCTGCAATTCCAACTGATGATCCATGTGCAGCTGACTTGGAAGAAGAGTCATGCGTCCAAGTTTGCAGCACTCTTCTTCAAGATATTATCGGAGCTGTTTTGACTCTCAATGTTTGTACCATCCTTCGTGAATCTACTGAATCCTTAACTAAGTGCTTACTTTGTGGGGCCCTTTTCCCACTTGTTGAAAGTATAGTTCATGATCTTCTTTTGGACAACCTTATTGGATGTGACATGGAGGTTCCAAGCTCAGCTGTCTGTTCTTCTACTTCTGTTAGCGCCATTTCTGGCTCATCAACGGTACCTGCTCAAGCTACTATTACATCAGGTTCTTCAAGGGTTGACTCTATCTCTGGTTCTGCTACAGGTTCAGCCACTGCCCCTGCTACAGGCTCTGTTACTGGTTCAGATACTGGTTCCGTTACTGGCCCTGCTACTGGTTCAGCTACTGGTTCAGCTACAGGTTCTGCCACTGGAATCCCTAGTTCTGAACTTACTGGATCTGCTGCCTCTTCTACTACAGGCAGTGTTCCAGCTTTCCCATCTGGTACTATCGACCCATGCAGCACTGACTTGGAACAAGAATCATGTTTGGAAGTCTGCAGCACTCTTGTACAAGACATCCTTGGTGCTGTTTTGACCTTGAACGTCTGCAACATTCTTCGTGAATCCACTGAATCCTTATCCAAGTGCTTACTTTGTGGTGCCCTTTTCCCACTTGTCGAAAATGTGGTCCATAATGTTATTTTGGACCACCTTATTGGTTGCGACATGGAGGTTCCAAGCTCAGCTGTCTGCTCTTCTATTACTGCTATCAGCAGCATATCAGGCTCATCATCCACCACACCTGCTGAAGCTACTTTAACTTCTGGTTCTTCTGATTCTGCTGGCACAGCTACAACTTCAGGTTCAATTAGTGCTTCTTCTACTGGTCTTGAATCATCATCCACTGGTTCCACTGGTGCTTCCTCTACTGGCGGCGAGTCTTCAGGAACGGGCCCAACAAGTGCTTCTTCCACTGGTGAGGAATTATCTACTGCTTCTTCTGGTTCAGCGGGCGCCACTTCAACAGTCTCCGGATCTTCCGCCGACTCCACTGGAGCCTCTTCAACCGGTGGTCAATCATCTGCTACTGATTCAACAGGTGTTCCATCAACCGACGCTCAGTCATCTGCTACTGGTATTCCCACATCTACATCTGATTTCTCTGGTGCTTCTTCTACTGCTGTAGGATCATCTACTGGTGTTATTTCAACAGGAGCCTCTTCTTCTGCGACTGATACTGTCTCTTCAATTGTTGTTGGACCAACTTCTTCCGATGATGGACAATCTGTTGGACCAAGCCCTACGGCATCTGAAGCCTCTTCTTCATCAGTACTTAGCTCATCATCCACCGGATTTTATTTCACCAACTCTACTAGTGGATACATTTCAAGCACTCAAACTGGAGGAGAACAATCTTCAACCGTAACTGGTACAGATTCTTTAACTGATGGTTCATCTGCTTCTTCTACTGGTGGTCAGAGCCCTGTTTCTCCAACTGGAACGGATAGTACTGGATCTGGAGCTTCTTCTACAGGAGGCCAAGGCCCTGTTTCTCCAACTGGAACTGACAGCTTTTCTGTTTCATCTACTGGTGGTCAAAGTCCTGTTGCTCCAACTGGAACTGGCAGTGCTGGACCTTCTACTGACGGATCAGGCGCTTCTTCCACTGGAGGTAGTGAAGCTTCATCTACCGGTGGACAAGGCTCTGCTTCTACTGGAACCGATGGTACTGGTTCATCTTCTACTGGTGGTCAAGGTCCTGTTGGTCCAACCGGAACAGATGGTTCTTCAGCCTCATCTACTGGTGGTGCTTCCTCTACCGGCGGTCAAGGTCCTGCTGTTCCAACAGGAACAGATGGCTCTTCAGCCTCATCTACTGGTGGCCAGGGTCCTATTGGTCCAACTGGCGCCTCCGATTCTCCCTCCTCTACTGGTAGTGATGCTTCATCCAATGGTGGTCAAGGTCCTGTTGCTCCAACTGGAACTGATGGTGCTGGATCTTCTACCGGCAGTGCAGGTGCTTCCTCCACAGGTGCTGCTTCTCTTTCTGATAACGGTTCTGCCACTGCTCCTACTTCAGGCAATGCTGGTCCATCTCCAACTAATGGTGGAGATAGTGGCACTGGCCCAAGCGATGGTAGTGATGATAACGGTTCCGGTCCTTCTGATGGTAGTGGCAGTGGTACTGGCCCTACTGACGGCGGTGACAATGGTACTGGCCCTACTGACGGTGGTGACAATGGCACTGGCCCTACTGACGGTGGTGACAATGGCACTGGCCCTACTGACGGTGGTGACAATGGTACTGGCCCTACTGACGGTGGTGACAATGGTACTGGTCCAAGCGACGGTGGTGACAGCGGCTCTGGTCCTTCTCATGGAAGTGGTACTGGCTCAAGTGATGGTGACGCCTCAGGCCCATCAGCATCTGAAGGCACCGACGATTCTTCCAAACCTGCTGAAGATCACAGCCAAACTCCAGGCTCTTCTGATAGCAATGGCTCATCAGCAGGCCCTGCTGACTCCGGAAAAGGTTCCGGTGCTCCAGGTGGTGAAGAAGGATCTAAATCTGGAAGCGAAGGAGGAGATTCTAAGGGTAGTGAAAAAGGCAGTGAGCAAAAACCTCCTGCTTCATCTTCTTCCTCAGAACAAGATCAAAAACAAACCCCTCCTCCAATTACGCAAACAAATTCTGCTTCTAAAAACGGTATAACAGCATTTGCTTTAACCTTACTCACAACTGCTTACGTTTTGATGTTTTAAAAAAAAAGTTTGAGGGAGGAATTTTATATATCTTTTCTTCACTCTCTATTTAATAATGAATCTTTTAATTTGATGTATGTTTTTATTTACTACAAATCATGTAATTTCTAATATATTTTTATGTGTTCTAACATTTTCTATTTCAATAATATTGATATTTTTTTGATCAACCAATTTTTTTTATATAAGAGTTACTTGTATTAAACTAGTTTTGGAAAATATGCAGATCTTTAGAAAAGTATTTTAATATAAACCATTTATCCATCTAATCAGCATCATCAGCTAATTGTCAAAAATGTTTATTGCTCTATCAACAATTGTTTTAATTTTTACCATTATACCACCCACTCACCTGTCTAACCAAAATATTGAGATATTAATATAGATAGTAAATAAAACAAACCATAATCTACAAAATGCAATTAATAAAATTATTTTTTTATTTTACAACTTTATTTTACTAAAAATACAGACTAAACATTTTTCTAAAGTACAAGTACAGATTTTTTATTTTTTATTTATTTGATATTATGATTTTATTGTTTTTAATGTAGCAAATTAAACCTTTTTTTTTTTTCTTTTTTTTTTCTTTTTTTTCCTTTTCTTAAGCAAACGTTCTTTATCAAAAAATGATGATTTTTATTTTGTTGTTTTTGTTATTTTGTTATCGTAATCCAAAGGCCTTTGCGGCTTCTGAGGCAGCTACAGCAGCAGTTTCTTCGTCAATAACTTTGTAATCAATACTGGCAGCAACTTTATGAAGAGTTAAGGCAGAGTTATTTGGTTTGGACGACTTAGAAGTATCTAAAATTGTAACAGATGAAGATGATGATGTGACTACTGACGAAATAGATGAAACTGAAGTATCTTCACTTCCAACCATGCTGGTTTCTGATTGTGCACTCTTGCTGTCAACATCGTTGTCCAAATCAGGAGTTGATTTTTGTAAATCTTTGGGGGGTAGTCCTGTTGTGGATGCTGACGTCTCTTCTTCAACAGAAGTGCGCTCATCATCGCTCAACTCTGGAGAACTATTATTACCTTTGTCATTTGCTACAGAACTTTTTGCATTTTTGGATGCATTGGTTTTCTTAGACTTGGGGCTTTTTTTGAATCGATTGTTTCTGGAAACCTCCTCATCTTCATCTTCTTCATCCTCTTCAGGAATGGTTATGGTTGTAGAAGTGTCATTAGGGAAAAACGGAACTCTGTACTGCGAATTTCCAAGTGGTGGGCCATTGAAAACCCCATTTCTATTGAGCTCAATAGGTGATGAAATTTGGGGAGAGGTTTGAAGATATCCACGGAGATGGGGGTCCATCATTGAATATCCTACGCCTCCAATGGGAGAAAAGGTAGCAGCCGCTGCAGTATTGTAAAGAGCAATATTTGCAGGATTCATCATGTTTAAACTAGAAGAAGCAGATGATACGGGTGAAGAGGGAGATGAGTTTGAAGATGTTGAATCATAATTCATGTTTAACGGTAAATTTTTAGGAAGGTGTTGTTGCAGCATGTGTCTAGAAGGATTGGCGCATCTGTCTTTGCCAAAGTTGATCTTTAAGTCCTTGTACTCTTCTTTTGTTTTGATTCCCTCAATAGCTTTAATAGCATTGGCAATGTTGGTAAAGTTGACAAAGGCGCAGGACTTTTCAGGAAGAAAGTTAATCTGCTCGATTTCTCCATATTCTTGAAAATCATGTCTTAATTTGGATTCTGGCCAGTCACTAGAAATGGAACCGATGTATACGTTTCGAGAAGCACCTACAGTGACGGCCATGGCAATCGATTGAGGTAAAGGCCCAGAGTGTTTACCCCAACCAATTTTAAGACGCCTGTTGTGTATAGCTAATCCTTGTAAAGTAGCTAGGGCGAAAAACTGAGCAGCAGCTGTAGGGTCGACAAATGTAACAAAGCAAATGTGCTTTTCTGGAATATATCTAATGTTGTGAAGAAGACCACCACGAACTACGTTGCAAATTTCTTCAATGGTGGTTTCAGGATGAACAAACCCCAAGTAAAGAGTTCTATTTCCTACGTTTGACGCACCTCCGGCAGCAGTTGCAACGGCAACAGCAGCAGCGGATTGTTGTGCAAGAGCAGAAGAGATCAAGTCTCTGTCGGCAGACGCGAGCAGATGCTCGTAGCCTGGAGCAATTCCCAAGTATTGGGCAGCATTCTGTTGTTGAGTTTTAGAAATGTAGGCACAACGATCCTTTCCGTAAAACACTTTTCGTTGACTCCATTTAGCAATTAGTTCTTTGGAAATCTCAGGGTTTTCTTCAGCAGCTTCGTCTAGGATAGATAAAGTTTCGACTACTTTAATTGCAGTGCTGATACTAAGGAAATGGACAAATGCAATATTTCGATCCTTGAGAAGATTTATAGTGTCTATTTTGCCAAATTTCGACATTTCCTGGCGAATTTCATCTTCAGTGATGTCGTCTGGTAGGTTTCCGAGATATATGTTTCTAGTGGCACCATCTTGAGATACAGCTAGGGCGACTTGAGGAGGAAGAGAAGATGGCTTGCCCCACCCGATTTTAATGTCATAAGAGTTTATGGAGAGTTTTCGTAAAATGGCGTCCGAGTAGAAGTGGTATGCAGAAGCATGATTCAAAAAGGAGATAAATGCACAAGACTTTTCAGGGATCATTTTTGCTGATTCAACAACACCAGAATGGACGTAATTCAAAAGCTGTTCCATAGTGAGTTCTGGAGGAATGTTCCCCAAATAAACGGTTCTTGATGACTGGCTAGAAGAGTCGAGTTGGTCAGTCATGGGATTGTAGTATGATTGCATTGAGAAAGGAGATGATCCCGGAATGTTGTAGGGATCAGAGTTTGGAGTGTGTGGAGGAAAGGCTAAAGCAGGAGAAGGGGGTGTAAAAGATTGGAATTGGAGATGATGATTATGAGAAGTTGGGCTAATTGGATGATGGTGGTGGTGATGGTGTGGATTAAGATTAGGAACCATAGGCATGTTGTTAGAAGGATTCATCAAAAGATGAGAGTGTAAAAGTTGAGAATATTGTAGATCGTATTGATGAGCCATAGTGAACTAGGGGGTTACTATAACCTTTTGTAGCTTCTTATTTTTTTATTTTTTTTTGTATTTAACTAGAGCAAAAAAAATGAATATTAAAGTCTCGCTATTTTGTAAAAAGAAGGGATAAAAGGTTTATTTAAGAGCCAAATAGACTGAAAGCAATGTTTTTTTGTTTGTTAAAGTAGAGCAAGATTCAGGAGATTTTATATTTCTATATCCTTTTTTTTTTTCAAAATGAGATTATCTCGCTCAACGAGAAAAATATAAAGCTATGTGACTTTTTGGCCAAAGTAGATGAATGATGAAGACTGAATAAAGGCTTTAAATATGATATATTTATATTAAAGTAAAAAAAAGAGAAGAGGAAAGAGAAAAAGACTTGATGGAATTGACAAAATTGAGTTTTGTCAGTGAAAATCAAAGGAATGGGAACTTTTAGGTGGAAATCAAGGGATGAGTGAGAATTTGCAGAGCAAAAATCTTTTATTGTACAAAAACAAGATAAAGAATATTTGTTTTAATTTTACGACTAACCGCAACGAACAAAATGAATTTCTCTCGTTTTATTTTTCTTTAAAGAAAGAAATAAAGACTTGATTTTATTAATGAATTATTAATGAGTTGAAAAAAAAATTAAAATATTTAAAAGAAAGATTTAAAAAAAAAAAAAAATCAAAATTTGCTTAAACGATTGAAATTTGAAAATAAAAATAAAATAAAAATCAAAGGAATGACAGACAGTTGGATTTTAAAAGAAATAAAAAAGGAAAAGAAGAAGAAAAAGAAAAAAAAATCAAACGAATGAATGAAGAAGAAAAAGAATTGAATAAAATGAATATATATATATATAAAAGCCTTTTCTGTTCAAGAATTGTTAAAGAAAGTTGGTGATGTTTTGAAATCAAAGGATTGAAGAAATAAAAAATAAAAAAAAAAGGGTGGTGAGAAAAAGGTGAAGCAAAGGAATTAGCAGGATCAGCGTTAAATCGCCCACCAAGTTATCATCATACTAAACTCTGCTTTCTGCCCATTTCACAAGGGGCGACGCTGTGCATTCTGGCATTTTCCCTTTTTGGGCCACGCGAGCCCACTTTCAGAAAGTCATATGACTAGTTACAACCTATGTCATTACACAATACGCTTTATTTTTAGTATCATTTTAACCATCCAGTTATGCTGGTTTTTAAATACGAAACATCAACTATATGCCCATTTATAACTCTAACGTCTTCTATTTCACTTCTTCTCTCATTTCTTACATAAGTGTTCCATGAAAATTCAAAAATAAAGATTCCCCCTATTGAGGAAAACGACATTGAAAGACTAACAATTGTTGAATACTTTGATGATTTGAAAAATTTTGGAGATATGGACGAAAAAAACTTACAACATTATTAAATAAGTGATAAGAAAGTATGAAGCTGAATTGAACGAACTCAACAAAAAAGCTGCTATTCAAGAAATAATAATAGAGGAGCTTAAAGGGTTGGATGCGATTTAGAGTAGGAACTAGAAAGCTTTTATAATTTAAGGAAATTAATAGAGAGTTTGATGTGTTTATAAAAAGCTTCAATAATTCAACTAAAAAGAAAGTGCTCTGTCAGCCGGCAGTAGATAAAACTTTTGAGCAGATCAAGTTGTAACTTTAATCAGTTTTTCTTAACATTTTTTGAGTCGTTTTTCTATAAAAATATAGCTTTATTTTATAGAATTCAGCAAAGCCATATATTCTGTAGTTTCACCTGTTTTTAGCAAAGTATTTTTCTCAATCTGTATCACTGTCTGTAAAAGAGCTTTCCCTGGTTAAAATATTCTTTTTGCTAGCTTCTTCACCTTCAAACAGTTCCGCTTTTCTTTTTCTTTTTAACAGTGATGCAGATAACGTTTTATTTTCATAGTCTTCATTCTCACTTAAATCAAGTGTTTCATCGCTCCTTGTTGAAACACTTTCAATTTCATCATCTTTATCTTCGCTCAACACATTGTTATTGTTAGCTTCAGCTCTCATGTTACTCCCCTTTTCTTTTTTGATTGTAACTTGTTGACAATCATTATTTAAGATAATTTTATCAGACTCATTTATACACTCAACTGAACCTTCTTCTTTTTCACCCATTCTCTTGCATGTATTATTACTCTCAAGGTTTTCGTTTACGTTGAGCATGTTGTATTCTCCAACTCGCGAATAAAATTCATAAAGCGCTATTTCGTCGTCATCTGGAATATCAACCCCTCTTTTTAACTGTTCTAGCTTTTCCTTCTTTTTGTTTAGCAGCATAACCATCTTTTCCAGCATCTCAGCTTCTGACACTTCTTTCATAGCTAAAAACTCTTCAAGCTGCTGCGTTAGTTGTAGTTGTTGAGACTGTAATTGTAAGACCTGAGCCTTTATGCTCATTAGCTGATTTGTACCTTGATACATCATATTGTAAATAGTATCCTCACTATCATCCATCTCTGCATTGTTTCGTAGTGGGATTTGACCCAAGATCTGAGCATCATACGGAGTCCATGCAGTAGTTGTATGTCTATTTACACTCCTGCGCCCTCCTCGGCGAATTTGTAAAATAAGTAGGTCAGAGTTGTTCTCATCGAAGTTAGTTGTCAACCAAAGTGGTTCTCCAGGTAATGGTAATCCAAACAATAGCGAGTTTAATGATTCTGTCATTTCTCTCAACTTTCCCTCATTTTTATTGTACTTGTCTAGTAAAATATATTGCACTGAACTTTTTTGAAAAGTTGTCGTAAATATTTTTTTCTTATTTAGATTATCTGAATTTTTTTGATAATATACAGCTACTAACTCTACAGAGTAATTGCTTTGAACTATACGGTGGATGTTTTGAGCAGATTCACTTTCTAAACTATCATTGTCAGTTTTTATCAAATACACTTGAAAAACTGTCGATTCTATCGGACACTCTGGAAGTTGAAACTTGGTTTTCTTAAACTTTGAGCCAAACCGACGCTTTTCTGTCGTAATACTTTCTGTATTATTACTGGCTAAGGTTACATCTGTTTTGACTGGATTTTTAACTGTAAATGACCATAGTAGTTTTGACATTTTATAAATCCAATTTCAAATAAACATTATTAAGAAAAACAGTCTTTCTCTACCGGTGCTTTTAGTTGTTGGTGGTTTATCGATTAGTAATGTAATAGCCGCACTATTGACACTTTGGTAATAAAATTTTTTTGCAATTTTTTTTATTTTTCTTCTGATCACTTTGAATTTGAATAGTTTATTTCTAATTTTTTTAACACTTTTTTCATCAAATATTGTTTTTATATATCATATTTAACACTATAATATCCTATTGTGAAATTAAAATCTTTATTGACTAAATATAATAACACTAATAACAATTAAAAATGGTAAGTTTATATTGAATATCAACTTTCATCATGAGATAGCAATTTTTTTTTAACAATTATCTTTTGTTTTTTGCCAACAGTCAGAAAGATATGGTGCTTGGAAAACTCCAAAAGCTGGCTCCAAGAAGCGAGCAAACCTTCGTAATCCCACGGGTTTAGGAAGAGCTTTACAAAACAGCTCAAAAAAAGCTGGTAAACCTCAAGGTTTTATCGACGGTCAAGGTAACTTCCGATACACCACTGATATTAATGATGAAGGAAGGCCTCGTCCAAGCGACAACTCTGAAGAACCAGACTGGGTCAAACTTCGCTCGGTTACTCAAGAAAACGCATTAGATGAATTTCTAAGTACAGCAGAGCTTGCTGCTAAAGATTTTACAGCCGATCGATACAATTCAGTCAAAATCATAAGTCAACCAGGTGCTTCTTCATCAGTTTCCGGCTTACCAATTTCTTCGTTTACTGCTCACAACCCATACCTATTATCGCCTCAAGAACGTGAAGAAATTGAAGCATTACAGCGAATAAATAGAGGGAAACTCACGGTTCCAAGACGTCCGAGATGGGAAAAGGGTATTACTGCACAAGAACTAGACAGAATGGAAAAAGACAACTTTTTGGAGTGGAGAAGACAATTGGCTCAATTGCAAGATAATCAAGATTTATTAATGACACCATTTGAGAGGAATATTGAGGTTTGGAGACAACTTTGGAGAGTCATTGAGAGATCAGATCTTGTTGTACAAATTGTAGATGCTAGAAACCCTTTATTTTTCAGATCAGAAGACTTGGAGACTTATGTTAAGGAATATGATAATGGAATCAAGCACAACCTATTGCTTATTAACAAGGCAGATTTGTTATCAGCAACTCAAAGACAAGCTTGGGCTAATTATTTCCACAAGCATGGAATCAGATATGCATTCTTCTCAGCTTTTACTGCTCTTCAAGAACAAGAAGCAGATAATGCTAAAGAACGGGAGCAAGAAGAACAAAGAAGACGACTTGAAGAAGAGGAAGAAGATAGTTCTGATGATTTTGAGGAAGAAGAAAAAGAAGAAGAAGAAGATGATGATAAAAGTGATAATGAAAATCAATCTGACAAACAGGAAGATAAACCTCAATCAACTGAGAAAGAATCTAACGAACAATCTTCTTCAACTCCAGTAAGAGAAATTCTCAAAAATAATCCAATCCATATCCTAACCGTAAACCAACTCGAAGAACTTTTCTTGACAGAAGTTCCACCAAAGCCAAAGCAAGAAGAAGATGAAGAGGAAGAAGAGGAAGAAGAAGACCTACCATCCCACAAAAATGGAAATCACCACCACAAAAAACCCAAGAAGTTTAACAAGACTGCTCTCAATATTGGTCTTGTTGGTTACCCCAACGTTGGTAAGTCTTCCACAATCAATGCACTGATCGGTGCCAAAAAGGTTTCCGTTTCCGCTACCCCAGGTAAAACTAAGCATTTCCAAACTATCCAACTTTCCAAGGATGTAACATTGTGTGACTGTCCCGGTTTGGTTTTCCCCAACTTTTCCAACACAAATGCTGAATTGGTTTGCAACGGTGTTTTGCCAATTGACCAATTGAGGGAATTCACAGGCCCTACAGACCTGGTCACACAGAGAATACCCAAATTTTTTTTAGAAGCTATTTATGGTATCACCATCTACACAAAGCCTATCGCTGATGGTGGTTCTGGTATACCCACTGCCCAGGAGCTTTTGTATGCATATGCCAGAGCAAGAGGTTTCATGAGAGCTGGTAAAGGTACTCCTGACGAATCCAGAGCTGCCAGATATATATTGAAGGACTACGTTACTGCCAAACTTTTGTATTGCCATCCTCCTCCAGATTGGAAACCTTCTACCCCAGATGAGCTTTTAACCAACGAAAAACTTAGACAACTTCCAGCTTTTGCTGCAATGTCGCCAGAAGAAATTGCTGGAAGGGCATTCAACTCTCAATTATATAGTCTAAAGAGTCTACCAGAAGCCCGAAGAAACCAAATCCTGTTGGCTATAGCCAAGAAGCGATACGGTGAAAAGGCCACTCTACAAACATTGCTGCAGGAAACTCAAAAGGAAAAGATATATCATGATGAGGGCACAACTGTTTTGAAGAGCAAACCCTCTGAACAAAATGTCCATGATGACAGTGAAGAAGATGATCTAAGTGATGATGACGAAGAAGAGTCTGATGATGATCAAGAGTATGAAGATGAGGACAAAGAATTAGAAGAACTTGAAAAGAAGACTAAACAACCAAACGTCAATTATAAAAAGGTTACACTTTCTGACATTATAGATGGAATTAATCTTGCTGAAGAGCTAGAGTCTTTGTCGTTTTCACAACACATTTCATCTTCACAAATGAAAGGCTCCAAAAACAAGGCCCAATTGTCTGCAATGCCTACTGCCAACAGTCAGGGTGTTGTTAGCGCTAGTGCAAATTTTGATAACGACTTTTTCCAATCTTCTTCTCTTCTTGGTCATAGAAACTTGCCATTTCATCAACAGCAAATGGGCAAAAAGGGAGGCAAAAAAGGAGTAAAGCTCTCTGATCTAAAAGGAAACACTAGCTCCAAGAGTAAAAAAGAAGCAAAGAAGAAGAGAAGAGCCGGTGCTGGTTCTGGAACAAGTCTTTATAGTGATTTGTACTAATATTTATGTATATAAGAATAAGCTTGATAAAAGTATACATGTAATGTAAAAATTTATATATAATTTTGTTTTCATGACTACTTTGTCTTTATACCTTTCTGTTGTTGCTGTTGCTTTTCTTCATTAAATTTTAAAGTAGGATGATGTTTAACGACACCAGTTTTACTTAATCCTTGCCAAATCCAAGGAACCGTATGCTGTGGGACCTCAATTTCTGCTGAAAACCCCTCTACAAAGTTTGCATCAGCAGGCTCCATATCGCAGTACCGTAGGAACTCGTCTGATATAGCGGCCATGGACCAAAATGAGAGCTTGCGTAGGCAGGCGACTAGCAGGCATGTAACCTGGGAGCCGTTCATGCAGTGAACGTACATGGGCGCAAAGTCCTGGTCAATCATATACTGACACGCCTGGCGGACGACCTCATACTCTAGTGGAACACCTCTTTTTTTTTTCGATTTGTTAGAGGGAGGCGCGCTAGGGATATGAACCAAGTTTATGCTCTGTTCTTTAGCAAATTTGATTAACCATTCGTCTTCTTTGGCTAAATCAACATTATCTTTGTCTTTGTTCTTATCTGCTTTTTTCTTGTCTTTCTCTTTAGTTGAATCTTTTTCTTTAGACTTGCCATCATTATTTAAAGTGTCTGATGAATCTTTTGATTCTTCTTGTGATTGTTGTGCAGTTGGCGTTGCAAGTAATGACTCGGTCGAGGGAGTTGGACTCGGTTTCTTATCTTTTGGATAACCTCCTATGGGTTCTGGTGTTATTGATAATATTGTTTTTAGTCCCAATCCTTCCAAAAATCTTTTGTTCCGCAGACGTGGATAGCTCCCACAGTAAAGATTTGGTTGTATTACATGAAACCTCAGAGGAGGAATTAAAGGGTCGGGCTCTTCCGTGTATGCTGCTAATGTCATCTAAAAGACTATTGTGTAGATTCTTAAAATTAATGAGATATAGAAAAGAATTTTTTTGTAATTATAAATAATAAAGTCTGAATTAGTTAATGACTAGGCGCTCGTTTAAACAAATTGAGTTTTATAAAATGAAGCGTTCAAATTTCATCGGTTAGTGACTAGATATTGGGGGAGATGATGACAAACTGATTATCAAACACGGGTTAGGGGTTGAATATATACAACCATATTACAAAAAAAAAAAAAAGTACTTATTTTTAAAAGAGAAAAATAAGAAAAAAGATTATCCCAATTGAGTTAATAAAGCGACTGTTTATTCGAGTAGTTGACATATTTAGAATCGCATCAGGATTTTACAAGGTGATAATCATAGATAGAGTTTTGATAGTGTTTTGGTACTTAAAATATGATATAAACTTTAAACATAGCCTATCGTATTTGCACAAGAAACAATAATGAAAGATATCCATTGAGCAAACCAAATTTTGTATGTACAAAATCAACATCTTATTAAGAAAGAAAATGGAACCCGTTGGAATAAATGGTCTAATTCAAAAATATAAAAAGTTAGAAATCACTATAAAAGACTAGGAATATATAAGATCCGTGATCCGTTATACCTGGAACTGAATGAGATAGTTTGAACAGCCACCCAGCACAAAAAAAAAAAAAAAAAAA
>CBXB010000021.1:128471-146257 GCA_000817185.1 Magnusiomyces clavatus CNRMA 12.647
AAAAAAAAAAAAAAAAAAAAAAAAAAAACACAATGTAAATAAATAAATAAATATATCTAAGAAATAATGCAATCACTATGATTCGGACCTCTGAGTCTTTCTAGCTGCTCGTCGACAATTTGTTTTTCCATTTCTAACTGCTTTTCCTTAGCCTCCTTAGGGAAATATAGCTTGAGGAATTTCATATGGCTTTCATCCAAACTGAATTCATCGGCTTTCATCACAACCAGTTTCCTACACATAGGGCACTTGTCTTCATGACTTCTTTGAAGACGAATCATGCATTTGACACAAAACACGTGGTTGCAATCAAGACGAATAGGTTTATATGCCACGGCCATACAAATTGGGCAAAGGAAATCATCAATCTGTGGGGTTACGGGAATCAATTTTTCCGTAATAACTCTACACATTGTTTTTGCCAACGAGACTGAAATGAATGGGTCATTTGCTATTAAAGAAGGGAATGTAATTCGGGAATCTAATGCTGTTTGTTTATCAAATTTTTTTAAAATCTTTGTGATTGCCGTTTTGTTAATCGATTGGAATTGTAGAATGCGCAGCAGTCCAGTGTTTAGACCCCAAAACTGAAAAAAAGCTTCTTGTGATTCTTTATTGCGAAATCGTCGAACTAAATTGGAAGATGGCAAGGGGCTTTTGCTAATCAATGGAAGTTTGCCCAGTATTTTCTTGTGTGCTGCTGAGGATGGTAACTTCTTGGTAGTTCTTGCAGTGGTATTATTAGTTATAGCTTTTGAAGTAGTTTGAGATCTTTGGTCTTCTGGGAAACGAAATGCAATACTGTTTGTAGATGAGCTTGGCATCGAAAAAAATGCTTGAAGTATGTCTTCTATAGTAGGCGTAGAAGCTTTTTCTAATGCAAATTCAGAGTCTTCTGATGCATGGTTGGATAGTAGATGAGTTTGATAGTTTTGAATATATGAAATTAGCTGTTCACCGTTGTTGTACCCGGCTACACGAGCTGCAAAATGAAAAAGTTTTTTTCTAGCAGTAGCAATATCATGCTCCCCATGGTCCGATTCTAATGTTGCAAAAAAGATGTTGGCCTCCATGTATTCCTTAAAGATTTCACGCCATGTATACATATCGGTTTTGCGAGATCTTGGGTTGACTAGTTTCTCAATGGTATCTCGTAACTGTTCAATCTCATGCTCCAGGGCTTGTTCTTGCTCTTGTTTAAACACATCAAGATTCATGAGCTCCGACGTGAGCATATGAAAAAATACAGAGTCTGATTTCAAATGGATTTCAAGAACTTGACTATTATTACCTTCTCGTTTTTTTGTATACAAATCAAGTTTAGTCGTGTTCTGCTTTTCCTGTTCCCTAACAATTTCAAGAACATTTTCGTTATATTCCTGTTTTACGTCAGCCATATTGTCATCAAGATTTAAAAAATTAACATCTGGGTCTGGCGTGACAAGACTAATAGATGAAGCGTCAGTAGGGGGTGCTTGAGACATACGCTTAAGTTTGTCGATGGTAGCTTTAGAAAAACTAGCTTGAACTGGAAGATTAGAAGTTGATTCGATTTCTAAAACAATTTTGGGAGTGAATCTTGTAATGTCACCATCAAACTCATAAGAAACTCTGGGTGATTTTATAGTGGGGTTATTTGAGTCTAAAGAGTGTTGCTTATCTGGATTATTCTGATAGTTTAGCAGTGCATGAAGTGTCTCTCGTTCTAAGCCTATGTCCTTAAGTTCTTGAACCACATTATTAATGCATTTTTTGAGGGATTTGTACTGGATAGCTGAGTTAATCCAGTCTTTTGGAATCTGTTCTTCCTCAAGAGTTTGCTGAAAAACCTTAGCGAATTTCATTGTTGAAAATATACAAGTGATTTTCTCTGGAGAATTATCAAAAAAAAAGGCGAGGATAAAGAGATTATTATTAAATTATCGATTACATGAGGGTTGAATTTTATGTAAAATAAAAAATGTTAGACTATCTACTGGAGTATAATGAAAAAAAAAGAAAGATATAAAGAAAGAATAAAAATATTAAAATTTGTTGAGGAAATGTCGATCTTTAAATAGAATTTTTTTTTTAAATATTAAACAAAAATTCAACTGGTAATAAAAAAAACAGCAATACAGAAATTAAAAAAACTTTTTTAACCCATAAACAGAAAGAACTCAAAAAGTTACAAAAACCGTTTTTTTTAGAAAAAAAAAAAAAAAAAAATATTGTACATTTGTCTAAAATCAGTAACTCCGGCAATTTAATTGATGGAAAAATTTGTTTTTTTTCTTCCTTCGAATTTGCCATCAAATCTCCAGTAGATAGTATTTCATAAAAACAATATCAAAGCATACAAATTTATAACAATTCACTCAATTATATTACCTTTTTTTAATTTATTTTGATCAAATATGATAATTATATAATTAGAAGCATGTTTCACTTCAGCCGCTGCTTTCTGGTTTCCTCACTCATTGTTCTTGTCGCGCGAGCTCATCGGATCTTTTCCAAACGAACCAAAGTGGCCACATCATATGACATATGTCACATGACCACATACACCCAATTAGGTAAACTATATGTATTTTGGTTAGAAGATATTTGGCCTAGTGGCTTGAGAACCCGCTGATTCCGAATAAGGATGAAAGTGTCACGGGTTCGTTTCCTGCTTTAAGTAATAAAAAAAAATGTATCTTCTATAGTCTATCAGGCAAATTTTCCAAATGTGGAGAGGAAATTTTATTCAAGGAAGGAATGACCTAAATTGCAACTGTAACTCTTTGAGAAGACTTAGAAACATAGAGAATAATGAATTTGGAGTTATCAGATATGTGTTTCATACAAAGCGATAGCGTTCAAGCTAAGCTATTTTAAAAAAAATTATATAACTAAAATAAAATCAAATCATTATATATAGCATATTGAATTTTGCCAGTTCTAATTGACTGCTTAAAAAGGTTAACCAAAATCAATTTTTGAAATATTTATCATAGCCTGTCATAACATAACGGAAATGTGGCTTGCCTTGTTGAACACCTTCCCAGCATTCTCCTAAACTCTTCTCATTAATATCAACAGTCTCGACCCATGGCTTAATATCATGCTTAGAAGCAAAATCTAGCATATATTCAATGCCTGACAAATTACCGAGAGAATTACCATGAACAGAAATACCCTTTTGTAACAAAGTAAAAGGTACTAATTGCAGCAACTCGCTGCCAGGTGGAAAAGTAACAAATCTGAATTGACCAAGATAATCGATTAAATTCAAAACACTATCAATTGACGTTTGAGAAAACGAACTTGCAGTGTAAACAACTACATCAAGAGTGTTTTTGTTTTTCTTCATAGACTCTTCGTCACTCGTAGCTATGTAGTGATCAGCCCCTAACTTAAAAGCGTCTTCTTTTTTGCTGTACGATCTGGAGACAACAGTGACTTCAGCACCTAAAGCTTTAGCAAATTGAACTGCCATTGAGCCAATTCCACCAAGACCAACAATGCCGACTCTTGTACCCTTTCCGACTTTTGCTTGTAGAAGAGGAGTAAATGCAGTGATGCCACCACAAAGTAATGGAGCAGCATGTATAGAAGAAATGTTTTCAGGGATCTTGAAGGCAAACTTGCTATTAACTCTGATGTGTGATGCGTTACCACCAATTGTATTTTGGCCAGTTTTGCGATTAGTTGAGAGATAAGTTGCAACAAATTCAATGCAGTAGTTTTCCAAATTGGTTTTGCATTGGCGGCAAGTGCCGTCCGAATCAGATTGAGCACCAATACCTACGCGGTCACCGAGCTTGAGACTTGGCTTAGCCTTAGGGCCAATCTTGACAATTTTCCCAATAATTTCGTGTCCAAATGCAATTGGTAAATAAGGCTTTCCCCAGCTACCTGATGCACCATGAATGTCACTCCCACAGACACCGCAGCATTCGATTTCAACGTCAATGTCGTAGTCTCTAAATTCATGTGGCTTGTATTCAAAGACTTTAGGATGGGGGAAATCTTCCCATTGTGTAAGACCAATTGCTTTAATTGTTTCTGGGTAAACCACTGTACTTAATTTATGAAAAGTCAAGGACAATTAAAAGAAAAAAAATTATGATTGATTTTTTTTTTTTTGATTTTTCAATTGCTAAAATTGAAAACAGATACATGATGCCTTATTTATAGCTTCTCTTTTTCAATTAAACGTATTTTTCTTTAGAATTCTATTTCATGGTTTATTCCGCCAAGCTCCAAAAATTGTTTATTTTGTAACTTGCTTAAGCGAGTTACTAATATAATTGAAGGAGATAATGATAAGATCGACAGATCTAGAGATAAAAGTCAAGTTTTGAAACTCACGCAAAACAGGTTTACAATTTTATAATCTCCAATATTTGTATTGTTACATGCATACAGGATTGCTAAGGGAAAATAGATGGGTTAAATATAAGATTCGACAAACTATTAGCAGCATGTGTTATTAAACGTTAAACATCATTCAATGATGTGAAAGTATTCGGATCTATTCCATTATTATAGGTCGTTTTTAATTTGCTTGAAAAATCATGCAAAAAAAAAAAAAAAAAAAAAAAAAAAAAAAAAAAAAAAAAAAAAAAAAACTTTTCCTACTAAATTCATTCTACAAAAAGGCAATTGGAAATTAGAAAGAAATATTTGACAGTCAATGCAGCCCTAAACTTAGTCAATAAGATAAGTAAATTCAGGCACCTCCGCTCTAATGATATACATATAAGGGGATTTTTTTGGTCATATTACAAGACAAACATTTAATTGAAACTTCAAAACGTATAGAAATTTCAAAAATAGTTAGTCAGTCAAGCATATTCATTCATGGCGAAACAAAAAGATAGGATGAGTAGTGGATGCAGTAACAGAGCAAGAAGAAGAAAAAAATTAGAGCCGGTATTTCACCAAGGTCACTGACATTGCTATTAATCTCCTTATGCTTTACACTAGAGATATGTAAAACAATATCAGAAATATTTTTGGACGACCTGTTGAATTTACAACCACCTTGATCTGGAAACTAAGACTTAAAAGCACGGCAATAGACCTTAGTTCAAAGTTGAATTACAGATTGTACTTAGTTACACTTTTGGTTGTAATTGCAAAAACTTTGGTCCCAACTGCTCTAGAAGCTTCAGTTAGAGACAGCCCTAACTATATTTTCAAGTTACCCTGACGAATGAAAAAAATTTTCCTTTCCGTCAAATTCGATTTATAAGTAACACTTTTTCCCTTCATTTTATTCTCTTTTTTCTTTTTTTCTTCTTCACATCTCATACATAGACTTTCTCATTCATCATCATTATGATGATGAGAATTAATAGAATATTCTATTTTAACTTGTTTTTTTTATAGCTTAAGGTATGTTTGTTTATTTTTCTCAATATTCACAATCTTCAGTTTTTTTTATGTTTTAAATGATGAGTTTAGCATTCTTCTTTCCATTTTCCTATCGACTATGACGATACTGTGTTAATGCGTGCCTCTCCAGGTCTTGAATTTGATTCGTCTTTTTCTAGCACCTGGGTTCACAGAGGCTTGTACTTGCCAGTATTTTTTTGCTGTCTGATTTCAAACATAAAAAATACTAATATTTTTTGATTATATACAAGTGATTTTAAGATTAAATTACTAACTGTTTTTTATTTAGCTATTCGTAAGGTGTGTAATATTGATTTTCTCTCTTGAAATGATTTTTTTATAATGATGAAAATACCTTGTAAACATTCGCAGTTTCCACGGTAGTTCACAACGCGAACCTAATCTCGTGAACCAGTGACCGCCAATATCCTTCCTTGGATGTCTGACTATTTTTAAAATTTTATCATGTTTATTATGTTAATCTTGATAGGCCTTATCAACTAACCCATATGTTGTTTTTTTTAGATTTTTGGTTATTTAATATTTGCAAAAATTGTATTTTGCTTTTGTAGTTATATAATTATTTGAAAATGCATTGTTTTATTTTATATATTTTTTCAAGCCTCTCAATCTTTCCACTGCTGCTTCAAGCATATCGTCATTTTTGCATACAGCAAATCTCAAATAATTTTCTGCCAAATGAGCATTTTCCTTTGTGTAGAATTCTGTAGGTGGAATGGCAACGACACCGATTTCTTTAATTAACCAGTAGGCCAAACTAAAATCTCTGGCTCTGCCTTCGGTTACTTCGGGTGGGAAAACATAGTCCTCGGGAACTTGAACTTTTGCAAAGTTGACAAGCAAAAAGTATCCGCCTTGAGCTACAGTGTATGGTAATCCAATTTCGTCAAAAACTTTGGTGAAAATGGCATACTTGCGTTTAAAATCTTTGATTTGTTTCTCGTAATATCCATTGGTTTGGGCTTGTACAAGAGCGTCAGCAGTAGCTTGTGATAAGGGAGTGTTGACAGTAAATGTAACTCTTGTATGAACATAAGCAACCTGATCAATGAGCTCCTTGTGGCCAATCAACCAACCAACTCTCCAGCCAGTAGCACTAAATGTCTTGCCCGCAGACCCAACAGTCAATGTCAATCGAGATAAAGCTGGAGAAAGGTTTGCAATGCGGTTGAATTCTCCGTAGTAAAGTCTATCGTAAACTTCATCTGAGATGATAATAACATTGTGTTTAACCGCCAAAGCGCCAATTCTTTCAAGCTCTTCTCGAGAAAAAACCTTACCAGTAGGATTTTGAGGAGTGTTCAAGACAATGATTTTAGTTTTCTCATTAAAAGTCTTTTCAAGTTCTTCAAAATCAACAGCCCATTCAGATGCATTTGTAGTTTTGAAGTCGCCATCTTTTGGTGGATGAAGAGGAACATAGCGAACAACACCGCCAGGGAATTGAATATTGGGTATATATTGATCAAAGAAGGGCTCAAAGACAATAACCTCATCACCAGGTTCCAAAAATGCGGTAAAGGCACAGTACATACCTTCATTGGCACCAGCGGTAACAACGATTTCAGTTTCTGGGTTCAATTGGCGGTCGAAAAATGGAGAATACGAATCAGCCAAGGCTTTTCTCAAAGATAAAAGACCGCGAGTGGGGGCGTATTGATTGAGCATTGGGTTATCCAGTGCCTTTTTGGCGGCAGCAATTGCAAAGTCTGGAGGTGAGTATGAAAAAAAACCTTGTCCCAAGTTGACAACCTTTTCGCCCTTTTCTTTCTCAACAGCAGCAGCCGTTTCATTGATCAAACTCCATACATCTTTGGATTTTTTGGCGAATCGGGCAGCCGGCTTAGGAAATGGTTTAAGTTCAGATTCGTTGTTTGTAGTCATTGAAAAATATCGTAATGTGAGAGATCTTGTCTGTTTAGCAATTGGATGATAAGGAGATAGGATAGATAAGAAAGCTGAGGATTTATATAGAAGTTTTTTCGAAGTCACACTTTGCAAGAGAAAGGTCATTTAATAATATCAAAAAAACAACAAAATAAAGAAAACTATGACTAATTCTCCCAGTGTGAATTAAAAAAAGTTAAAAAAAATACTATAAATTTTCAGAAAAAAATAATGAAAATAAAATAAAAGAGAAAAAAAAGTCTTGAAAAAAAAAAAACAAGATCAGGATCGGTTTTTATATCCACTAAAAGAACTGTCCAATAGTTAAACAAGATTAGAATTTTGTGGTAAATCAGTGTCTAAATTGGGGAAAATCGCAAAAGTATTGTGAAATTGCGAAATGTGCAAAAGATACTTTGCCGGAAGTATCTATAAAAGAAAATCCGTACCAAAAAATTTAATTCAAAAGACTTGAGATTTAAAGCTTTGAACTTAAAATGCAATGATTATGTAATAACTGGATCAAGATTTGATTTGTTCAACTAAAGAAAAAATAAAAAAGGAATTTTTAAATTTTGAATCCAACCTTTAAAAACTAAAAAAAATAGATCTACTATATTATGAAATTCTTTCAATGAGAACTGTCTCATTTAAAAAGGTATTACAAATAGCTACAATGAAAGCTTCAGGTTCAAGTTTAAGTGGTTTACAAAAAAGACTGCCTGAATTTGTTCAAAAGCAGCTAATGGCACCTCCAATCAAATCAACTCCCCGTTTTTCCATCCCAGCAGCTGCCGCAGTATGGCGAACAGACCATTTCAGTAAATACTTGAATCACACTAAAACATACACGCGATACTCGGTTGACAAACTCTATCTGGAAGAAAATATAAAAACTTTACGATCAATCAAGCGTATGCTAAAAATACCAAAGGTTTTGGAAAATGCAATTCGCAATCTCAAAGTGAAAGAAAAAGACATGATGAGACATCAGCTTGCATTAAAAACAAAAAGTTTAATAGATACAGTAGATTTAGACTCAATATTCACCGATTCAACATTTGAAGAAGCTTCTGACTTGTGGAATCAATTAATAAAAAAAACAACTTTAGAAAGCGAGCAAGATCTTATTATGCCCAGCCATCGCTCACATAGACTACCCAAAAAGTATGGAGATATATCTGATATTTCAAACTTAGTTTACGACATCCTATTAAGTTTGATACCCACGCATGATCTAGAATCACCCAACGACCAGTCTTGGTCTTACTTTGACAAGTTCTGGGCACCAGTAGTAAGTTCGTACATCACTCCTCGCTTAGTGCCTGAGTTAATCATAAGGGCTTCACTGCTATTCTCACCACAAGTCGGCGCTCAATTACTTTTGCATCTGGATAACCCCAAATTTTCAGATTTACTAGAACATCCCAAAGAAACCTCATCAGAACCAGACCAAATAGCATGCCTTGATAAACAAACAATTTTAAGGAAAAAAACGTATGAGCGATCTTTGATTTGTGGTTTAAACGCATACATCCTTTTGAAAATGGATT
This sequence comes from Magnusiomyces clavatus CNRMA 12.647, assembly GCA_000817185.1. NCBI lineage: Eukaryota > Fungi > Ascomycota > Dipodascomycetes > Dipodascales > Dipodascaceae > Magnusiomyces > Magnusiomyces clavatus. The sequence goes on from CBXB010000021.1 coordinate 137,297, forward strand.
TTGCTCTAAAATTAGCAAATTCTTCGCAATCAGACATCAATATTGATGAAATTTGGGAATCAATATATCAGATAATTAGTGACTTTAGCAGTAAAAGCATATCCATTAAGTTTTTCCCTCCAGTATTTACAAAGCTTGCAGAAAATCTACCACAATCACAACTCTCAAGATTTTATCTTCTTTTTCTTTATAAAGGTGTGAGGCTGGATGGATTTGTTGCATCTAGAATTCCTAAATCCATTCTATCAAACGGAAGTGAGCAATACAAAAACATTGTTTTGAATACAGACAAAATCATGTATTTACGAAAAAGAGAGGAACAGAGAAAAATGGGTAAAAAAGAGACAACAAAAGTTACCCCTACATTTCATATAACAGCCTACTCATCTTTACTAAAGTATGCAGCACGTGTTCATGACGAGAAAACTGCAAACTTTATAGAAAGTAACGTACTTATGAACTTTGCCAAAAACTCTGCTAATCTTCACGAAACTTTAATTACAGCTCTTCAAACCACAGCCGAGCACAAGGATATTCAGGGTATGGATGCAATTTATGACTTTTTGATATCACAAGAAGACTTCAAAGAAGATATCAATCTTTATGCAATACTTTTTAGAGGATTCAGAAAGATGGCAGATAAATTGGGAAGCGACAAAAAATGTTTTGAGCTTTTAAACTATATGGATATGAAAAAATGGGAACTTCCAACCTACCTTTGCATTGAGATCCTTACCCTGATAAACGAGCGATACCATTTTTCCATCATGCTCAAATATTACGTCACATACTTTGGAACAGATTATCTGGACGAGCTGGGAATTTTCAAATACTTTCAAGAAGCCTCAATGCCGCAATCAATTGTTGAACCACCCTACGACATTTCAACAAGTTCTATGGCTACGAACTCTGAGTTTAAACAACATGAGTTTAACCCAATTGCATTAGCGTTGCTGTATGACTCAATGCTAAAGTCCGTCACAACCATTCAAGAAGTTGTTCAGCTTTATCGTATACTTGTACAAACAAGACTTTACCATACGACTCCCAAATTTTACTTTCCAGTCATTGACAGCTTTGTTCGATGTCTTTGTGATAGATTGGCCACGGAAGCCTCTGTTTCCTTTGCAGAAAAAATTATACTTGATATGGTTTCAGAAAACGAATCATTTCAAGATTACAAAAAATCTATAATAATGAAGGATCAAAATTCTGTGTCTACATACCTTAACCCAAGATTGAATTCAAAACTGCCTTCATACTTGGGCAACCAGTTGCAATGTTTTGGAATTCTAATAAAAGCATATTGCGGCTTCCCTCCAAATCATAAAAGTACAAATATCCAACGTGCACTGTCGATTCTAAAGTTGGCATATGAAAACTCGCCTGTTTTATATAACGATATGTTTAGACCAATTATTCTTTACTACCTCTTCAAGGATAGAAACTTAAAAGCTGCAAGACAATGGTATGATGCTGCAACTGAAACAGGCGTCGTTATACCCTCACGAAAAATATTGCGACAATTGGGTATTGAAACTTCTACTGCCTCACATCAAAACCAGTCTAATGAACAAGCCAAAGTCACAAACAATGATGAACTCAATTATGAAGAAATTCCGCAGCAGCATGTAGTAAATGATACTACAGGCAAACTTGCATTTTAGATATATATATTTGTCTCTTTTTTTATTTTTTATTTTTTTTTATTTCTACTCCTCTATTTATTACTTATTCTTTGTATGTAAAAATTACTTTTACCGTCAAGTTACTAATAAAACAATAGACAATAATAAAAGTGTATCACAAAATGGAATAAAATAAATTATTGTACATGTTTATAAATATATGATATTTATAGAATGTGTTTAGCCCATAAAGGCACCACCTGCTATACACAAGTTACGACTTGTGAAATGAACTTTGTAAACAGGAGTTCGCTTAGTATTAAATACAGCAAGATGGTCCTTAGTAACTGGCATTTCTCTTCGTTTTCTTCCATCAAACTCTGAAAGTACATCTCCGCTACCAGCAGACCCTCCTGACCCGCCGCTTCCAGGAGTCCCGTTTGACGTTTTCTGTGCGCCATCCTTGTTGTCTGCGCTTTTAGAATCAGACAGTCCTGGAATTGAAGGATCGTTGTAAACCTCAATAGGTTCAGGGTTCTGATCACCTGTTCCCCGGCGAATATCCCAGACACGAACAGTACAGTCAGCCCCAGCACTGACTAAGACACTACCTTCTCTAGAAAAGGCTAGAGAATAAATAGATGATTTGCCGTGCCCTCTCATGGTCTTCAAAATACGACCCGAACCAAGATCCCAGACATTAATAGAGCTATCATCTGCAGCAGATGCGAGCCAGCGACCATCAGGTGAAATACAAGTAGCTGTGATTGGAGCTGTATGTCCAATAAATACTCTGGCACTACTGCCCTTGGAAACATCCCATAGTCTGCATGTTTTGTCACTTGATCCGGTAACTACATACATACTGTTGGGATGGAATGAGACAGTATCAACATCACTTATATGTCCAGCAAAAATTCTAAGAGGGTAAATGTGGTCACAACTCCACAGACGAGCAGTTTGATCATGAGACGCAGTGGCAAAGTAATGTCCAAGAGGTCCAAATGCTACATCCCATACAGGTCCACCGTGCCCTTTATAGGAAACGAGTCCAGTATACGTGTCCATGGACCATAATCTAACAGTCTTGTCTTCAGACGAAGACAACAAATATTTGTTATCTGGACTAAATGACAATCCATAGACAGGGCCTGCATGTCCAACTAATCGTCTGGATAAAACTGAAGTATCGGAAGCATCTACATTATTAGGAAGATAGTTTTGTTCATCATCTTTCAAGACACTTTGTAATCTTTTGCCTTTAAGACTCCATATCTTGATGAATGAGTCTTGAAACCCAGCTGCTACAAGTGTGGAATCGTTGGAAAATGTCAAATTATTCATATCATCGTGGGTATTGTGAAAGGTATACATGCACACCGATGGAAGGGCAGTCTGAACAGTTGAACCAATGGAAATTTTATGAACAGAATCTTTTACGGCTTGAACTTCAGCCATAATATCAGATGTCTTGTGTTTGGGTAGTGGCAGAGACAGTCTGCTTGGAGAATCAGCATCTTGTGCGTGCATTCTGTGAAACTCTTTAATAAGTACTTTTCTTTCCTGTCGAGTAGGTGCTGTTTGTTCTGAATTGAGCTCCATTTCTACATCAGCACTAAATTCAGGATCTAATGGCATTTTCCCCAATTTGAGAGGTTGAAACTGATTTAAAGAACTAGGGATATCGGTATTATTGTTATTGTTGTTGCTTGAAGAGTCTGTTCCACTAGTCAGCAGTCCAGGTATTCCTTCCTCAGGGTCAAGAATATACTCTGCTGTAAATCTGCTTGGTCTAGCCGTTGTGATTTTTGCCTCAATATATTGGTTAATGATTCTGATAATTGCAGATCCACCAGTATCCTCGATCTCGTGAAGAAAGTACAACAAGAGATCAAAAGTAGTTCTTGAAACCTTGAGAACATATTTGTTTGAACGAAAAGCCTTTACAAACTCGTTCTCTTCTAGATGGGAAGGTAGAGTAATGCTTGATAATATAAGTAAATCTTGTGAATGTAAAGTTACATGGTCACTAGCATTATCCTCAAAAAAGTTTTTAGCTTGCTTGATTGCACCTCTAGCTATCATATCAAAGTACAAATGGACAAAAACCGGATATAAGACGCGTCGAAGTTCTGGCTTATATAGATCAAGTGATTTTTCAGTCCAATCTCTTAAAGCCAAGTATGGTCGATCGTGCGTGTTATAAATTTCTTGCATCTTGGTTTGTTGTGGTTGATTGTCCTCATGAGGTAGATATTTGGGCCCAGAAACGGGACCACTAGTATTTGATTTTTCAAAGTTCTCAGCAGCTGTAAAATAAGAATTGAGGTTAACTGGATAATGATTGATTACAGAATCTGGCTGCTTGTTGCTTGCGGAAACTGGAGGAGTGTTTTTATTCTCTGATTCAAGACGCTCTAGAGTGTCCTTACGCGAATATCCAGCTTTATTAAGGTAATCAAAAACAACCTTATTAATGACGTTTTGAGTGGGTGTCCCTCGAGTCATATTTGCAGCCGATTGCTTTTGTTGTTGTATCTGTTGAGCTTGCTGAGCCTGTTGCTGAAGTTGTTGCTGTTGAAGCTGTTGAAATTGTTGAGCTTGCTGTGCTTGTGTTGTTTGTGCCACTTGTGCCGCTTGTGATGTTTGTGCTGCTTGAGCTGCTTGTCCAGCAGCTGCATTCTGATTATTTTGGGTGTTATTGGTAGACATTAATGTATCATAGCCTAATGGAAAGTTGTTATGTGCTTAATTTATTATTGATTAGAATGATTTTTTATGTCAAAGTTCAACAAGAATAAATATTCTTGAAAGTGTTGTTGTGATAAATTTAATATTTTCGCGCGCCATTTGGTCTATTGTCACGTGCAACCGATTTTCATTATCGAGATGTGAAAAATTACATCTTATTTATTTAAAATATCATACAAATATTTCTATTTATACTTAACTAAATTTATTTATTGATTTGAGGAGCGGTGAGGTTTCTTAGCAGCAGCCTCAGCCTCCTTCTCAGCTTCTATTTCAGTGACAAAAGTATTGATAGTGTCAAAATCCAACCCTTGAGCAGGTTTACCTGGTTCCAAAACCAAAATCTCAATGTTCTTTGCACCGGTTTGTACAACTTCCAACAAACTCTTGAGGGTTAGTTTGATTGCGGCGTCTTTAGACATATCTTCCTCATAGCTCTTTTCTAGCAATTCTCTTACAGTTTTGCTGTTTCGGCCAATGGCGTTAGCCTTCCATGCAGAATAGATCCCACTTGGCTCGGTCATATAAAGATGGGGAGTTTTATCATTATGATCAAAACCAACAACAAGAGTGGAAACACCAAACGGTCTGACACCACCACTTTGTGTATATCTTTGTTGTACTCCGGCTATGTATTTGGTCATGTATTCAACAGTGGACGGAACTTCTACTGTAAGTTTTCGGGATTGAGCTTCAACTCTTGCTTTATCGATAAGAATTCTAGCATCTGCATTAAGACCTGCGAATGCAAGAAAAATATGAGAGTCTATTTGGTTAATTTTGCTAGGTGTAGTTCGAGTATCTTGAAGTTTGAGAGCTGATCGTTTTTCGCATCCTACAATAACGCTATCGCCGCCCTTAACTGCCACAGCGCATGTACCTCTCTTGACAGCTTCAAGTGCATATTCGACCTCTAAAGAAAAAAATAAGAATTAGAAATAGTTCAATTGAATTTCTATAAAAATCTAAAACAATAAAACTTACGAAAGACGTGACCATCAGGACTTTATGAATAAATAGAATAAACAAGACAGGTTAGAATTTAGTAGGTGGCAAAGGTATAAGGAAGAGAGTAAACATTACCTGAAAACTGATAAAGCTCTATCGTAACCACTCATTTTTTATATTGTTCAGAAGAAATAAAAGTAATAAATAGAATTGTTTCAATGAGTATGTAAATATAATTTATTTTGTTGGTGTTGTAGTGGTGGGTTTGTGTGAAAACAATTGATATCTAAAAGGGAGAAAAAAAGAAATAGGTAGGAATTTATTGTGGTGATGTTTTTCTGGTGGTGATGACATTTTTAATAAGTTTTTTTGGCCAGGTATCTACTCTCTTACTTTTTCCGCTACCTCAGCCCTACAAAGATTTTTAACCACCAAATCTTCATAGTAAAAAATAGAAATAAAAATTTTATTCTACAAAATGGCAGACCAACAAATGCCTCGAGTAGAGTCTAGCAATGCGATAAAACCACATACTAAAGCAGATAATACGACTGAATCTGGGTCAAAAAGAGAAAAAAACAATAACAAGAAGCGCAATGGTCAGCAACAACAGCAGACACAGCAAAAAAAGCAACAAGGTCCAAAAAACGTTCCACACAGAGATCAGTTCCATAGGTTATCATATCTCTACCAAGCAGCTAACTTAGTAGCCCTTGATAAAAACATATTTCCCTTAGCCAGAATGTATGCACAAACAGTGAAGACAACTGCTAAAAAAAGTGTTCTAAGAATGTAAGTATTGCTTTTGTTATTATTATCATCTATTATGTGCTAATAAATGAATAGATCTCCTCATATTAAACGTTCGATTTGTAAAAAGTGCGACAGGGTTCAAATACCAGGATATACCATGACTACTAGATTACAGAACCACAGTAAAAATCAGAAAAAAGCCAACAGTGATGTTTTAGAGCAGACATGTACTGGTTGTGGGTATATCAAGCGCTATCCAGTAGGAAAAAACTTAGATTATGAGCTTTGGTGCGACCGTGTGCGCAAAAATTAAAATCTCCAATTTATTTCTGTTGCTTTGAATATTTGTTTTTTATTCACGTTTCATCATTATTTGTTCGGCTTGTTTAACAAACAGAGAATGCTTATTATTTGTTTAAATGAACAATAGTTGGTCCTGTGCTTCTGTTTTTATCCCTAATTTCAGCAGAATATGTTTTGTATCGACTATTCTTAATCCAAATGACTAATCATATTGATTGTCTTTTTTTCTAAGCTTGTGACCATCAAAATGACCCAATTGAATCTCATGGTTTAGACACTTCTTTAATCACTTTACTGGTTAAGATTTCCAGTGTTTGTGCATTATAACAGTCTAATCTTTGTACGGCTAAGTTGTTGGGGCTATTGTGTTTTTGTGTTTTCATGTGAAAGTCACGAGCCATGATTATGGGGAAAAGTCTGGTTGTTTGAGCTGTTTATGTCTTTATTTTTTTTTGTATATTTGGACTTTTAATCCTACAAATCAACCTTTCCCTTTTTTTTATTTAATATTTATTCTCAACTATACCCTATTATTTTATCAAAACCTTCCCACTCTCTTATTTCCACCCTTCATCTTGTTATCAATTCCACGAAGGAAACACTCACCTTTTTTATTTCGTTCAGTTAAAAAAATTACATCATGGAGGCTAATGGTAGTATAAATTCGGGCGGTATGTAATCCTTTGTTGTTTTTGGTCCCACAATATAACATTAATTGTCAAATATAGCTCAATGTTTATATATATTTTACTAATATAAACTGTTACTTAGAGAAAACATCAAACTCAACCGTGGTGAAAAGTCAGAAGGAAAGTCCTGCTACTTCGCCTAGACTTTATCCCACCAAATCACGTCGAACATCATCAAGTTCATATTCATCACTAGATGACGACTTTGAAGACAGTAACTGGGTTCCTTTAGATCGTATGACAGTACTAGAATTGTTAGATCCATTTGCAGTGGGAACCCAATTCACAAAAAAATTGAATACTACAGTACGTAAGAAGGGAGGAGAGTTCAAAAACATGGCACTACGGCAACGCGATCGCGTAATGAAAGTTAACGAAGACGACGTTGAAAGATTAAAGCGAAAGTTCCTTAAAGAGGTCAACGTTTTTGAAGGGCGTCTTACTAAAGCTCTTGATGTGTCGGCAACAGAAAAAATGGTTTTTGCTTTTGGAGTTCTTAATCTATTTTATGGAGGATACATCATTGGGAAGTACCCTGAATATTTTCATGTCTTTTATTCTGTTGAGTTATTCACCCTAATGCCCATCCGCTTTTTCACATACCGATACAAACAGTACCAGTACTTTTTAGCCGATCTCTGTTATTTTGTCAACTTTCTATGTATTATATTTATCTGGATATGGCCTACATCGGAAGCTCTTTTTGTCAGTTGCTATGCCTTGACTTTTGGGACATTATCTTGGGCTGTGATTACGTGGAGAAACTCACTGGTATTACACTCAATTGAAAAGACAACATCATCTGTCATCCACATTTTACCCCCTGTTGTGTTTCATGTTATAACCCATATCATTCCAGTTGATTACAAAGCTCAAAGATTTCCAGGAGCTAACAAGGTTCCAAAGTGGAGGATGGTTAGCGGTCTTGTATGGGCCAGTTTGACATACTTGGTTTGGCAATCTCTCTATCATTATTTTATTACAGTTAGAAGAAAAGAGCAGATCAAGGCTGGACGTATGACTAGTTTTGAGTGGCTTAGAAAATCTTACGCAAATACAAAGCTAGGTAGATTTGTCAATGGACTCCCTGAACCATTTCCCGTTGTCGCATTCACTGTCATTCAGTATGGATATCAACTCTCAACTATGCTCCTATGTCCTATTTGGTATTCTAGTTCCTTGCTTTCGGGGTTATTCATGACATTTATTCTGCTCGTTGCTGCTTATAACGGGGCTACATATTATATTGATTTTTTTGGAAAGCGATTCCAAAAGGAACTACTCAAGCTTCAAGCCGAAGTTCAAGAGCTAAACAACAAAAATGGTACCACACCTTCTTCATCTACAACGTCATTAAATGGTCTCAGTAAATCTAGTAGCAGCACTGGAATATCAACATCGGTTTCTTCATCCATTGCTGAACAAGATGCAGTCGTTTCTGAAGAAACGAACAATAAAGATGGAGAGAATGATCCTAGCAACAACAGTGTTGGTCAAGATGGTAAGGACAGTCAGGTCAGTGATGATAAAGACAACAATGTTAACGATGAAGGAATAGTTATTGGTGGAAATTTACCAAAGTCATAAATTTAAAGGGGGGAAAAAAGTACATGGAACACACATCCTTCAACATGAAAAGCTGGTTTTTAAAGGGGTGTCATTTATTTCCATGATCGGCTAATTTTATTTATTTGATAGTACTTTGATATATGTATGTTCGTATTTTAATTTCTATTTGTATCTCCATGTTTTTTTATAAGAGACTCTGTAGCTAGAATATTTTGCTTTTTTACATGGTCTTATTTAAAGCATCAAAAATAATTGTTAGATATTGCCCATTTTATCTATATACAAAAATATTGTTTTTTTTTTTTTTTTTTTTTTTTTTT
>CBXB010000021.1:165928-176303 GCA_000817185.1 Magnusiomyces clavatus CNRMA 12.647
AAAAAAAAAAAAAAAAAAAAAAAGGTACAAATATCTAGATGTTTCAATGACGTCTTTTAGCATATTATGTATCAGTAGGATTAAGCTCCATATATATATAGTATTATTGTATTACTTGATCGGCTCTGTTCCTACAGCATACACTGGAGAATTTAATAGCTATCAACTGTCTAAGATGCACGTCAATGTATGCTGTACCTTTTCTACTAAATAGACATGAAGTGATTATAAAAACGATAGGGGAAATGGCAAAAAAAAAAAAAATCTTTACTCATATCTAACGGTAGCCGTTAAAATAAAAAACAACTTAATGGTTTTTTTTTTTTTTTTTTTTTTTTTTTTTTTTTCAGATTGAAAGAAATAAAAAAAATAATCTGTGGAATTTGTAGTTACATATTATTTAATAAAGAGAACTTCAATAAAGATAAAAAAAAAAAATGCAAAATGACGATATAAAATAAAAACAAATTCATAACAATGAGTAAAAACACAACAAGATCAACCAAGATAATTTAAAGCCAATTCAACTTCACTTTCAAACTCCAATAAAGCTCTCCATTCATTTCTGCCAAAAAGAAAGCCAATCAAACCGTCTACTACACCAGTGATCGAAATTACAATTGTAAGTAATAAAAATATGAATCCAACATAGGCACGGTCATGAGCAGCACCCCACCAAACTGCAATTAATAGAGCTAGCAATACCAAAACCGATACAATGAAATGAGCATTCCTGAGTCTGGCTTGCATTATACTGGTTGGCTTATATTCTTCAATCAGCTCAAGAATGTCTTCATAGAGAAGTTTCAATTCTTCCTTGTCAGGCTTAATCTGAATTGATGGCACACTTTTTGGTATATCATTTTGAGCAGTAGATACTTCATTCATAACTTGGCTGTTGTAAGGGTTTTCAAAATAAGAAGAGCTTTCGGATGATGCGACTGGGCTGTTACGTGCAAAACTCTCTTTTTTAGAATCAGTTTTTATTAATTGAGCCTCACCGTTAATATTATTCACAGGCTTAATGATAACAGACGCTTCAACGGCAAAATGATCTGAATAAGATCCTATTCCTGGAATTTTCTCTGTAAAAGAGACTCTGCAAGAAACCGGAACTGCATGTCTCGGGTCGTAAAAAATGTAATCTAGCCGTTTTGCTTCGTCGGGCCGCCTATCCTCTCTCCAAGTATTCAAGCGAGAGTCGCAAGTGGTACCGGCAACAGAAATTTGATCTTCAGGAGACAGTAATGCAATGGCTTCGGGACCTCCTTCATACTCGCCATGAATGTCTTCCCAGGTATCTCGCAAAAGTGCTACATGCTGAAACAAACGATGTGTCAAACTTCCAGGAACACTATTTAGATCCCCTAACACAAATACCGCGTGGCCCAAATCAGAGGCTCTTCTAGCAAGTCGGGCCAATTCCCAGGCCTGGCCAGTTCTGTGACATGTATATGCGGCGTCCCCTGGCCCATAGGGCGCATGTAGATGAGTTGACAACAACTCAATAGGCCTAGCATTGACTCCAGGAGGCCTGATAATAACTGATGCTGCAGATTTTCCAACAAACCAGTCTCCTCTGTAAAACGCCGAAGGTCTTCCATTGAGAGGATATCTCAGCATATATGCTGATTCTATCGGCCATCTAGATAAAACCAATAAGCCTGGTCCGGAAAGAATCCCAGAGTAAAAATATTTGTGATATGGAAAATGTGAGCTGGTCATTGTTTTCAAAATCTGAAAGTCTTCTTCGACCCAGATTTCTTGAAGTGCAACTATATCATAGCGATGACCATCTCGAGAAAGTTGCTCTGCTATTCCTCGTAACCTCTGTGATCGAAATTTTGAGACATACTTTAAGCCCCTTAGTTGTAAGAAAATATTTGAGTTAACAATGGTTTTGTGTTTTATCTTTAATGAGAAACTTACCAACAGTTTAATGAGAGAATACGAGCTGTTACAACATTTCCTCCACTATTAGTTGTGGAAGGGTTCAATTCCCCATGAGTAGAATCCATTACTCAATGAATTAGAAAAAAAAAAGGGAAGAAAAGAAAAAACAAGTTATCAATTCAATTCTTCAACTTGTTGTAGTGTATGCAGAAAACAATAAAGGATTTGGCCAAAGTAAGGATTTGATGAAAAAGAAAAAACAGCCAAAATCTGTCACATGACAACTAGCATCAAAATATTATTTCCAGTTCACATGATGACTGTCAAGATAAATAATAAATCATAACCTTCTCCATTAGAGTATCATTCTTCTAAAATCATTTTTTTTTTTTAAAACAAAAAACTTCTTTGAGTTTTTATGTTTCATGATAAGCTTATTGGTTGTGTTTTAACTATAAATTTGCTCGGCTAATATCACTTCTATTTATTTACTTAATTTTTATCGTTCATGTGCATTGCTTTACATTATTTGAGCAGAGCAAAACGTTGACTTGATAATTTGTTAGTGAAACTGCCTTGTTTTCAATTTCTAAATCCATAATGTTGGAAAAGTCAACTGAAATTGCTGAAAGCAGTAGACATGCTTCGCAAAAAGCTTATGATGCTCTTTATTCTTTGCCACTAGAAATCCTAATGGAAATTATATTCAATTTGGATGTTAAAGACATCATCAGTCTAGGGTCTACCAACAAGCATTTCAAATCTCTCATTCTCGATGATCCTAATAGGATATGGAGGTTGGTATGCAAACGGGATTTGTTAATTGACCTTTCTAGTTCTTTAGGAATTTACGATTCTTATCTTGATCTCTTAAAACATGGAGTAGGCCCCTTTCATTGGTTAAAAACTGATTTATGGATTAATGATACTGCACCATTTGGAGATTTATATATGACCAGATATGATGAAAAGAAGGGCCGCTTGGGCTTATACAAAGTGCTGTTTAAGGATATTAGTGATCCAAATACACCTACTCAACGAAACATTAGAATTATTCATATTAACAACCAGAACATCATAAGCACTGAGTTTATCCGTACTTCCAACAATATCTTAGGAACTACTGCCTCTACAAACTCAAACGGACAGTTTGTAAACCAAAACCGGATGGGGCAGATTTCAGGTCGACCTCTTGCATCCGATCCTGATATCAATGTATATTCTAAAAATGGGAAAGCATATCTTTTTGGTCCACTTTTGCACTTTAATAACTTTCAAAGCCGCGAAGAAAAGCAAGGAATGTGGATCTATAACACAACAGATGGTTCGTTTATTGGCATTTTCAGAGCATGCGCAATAAAACAAGACAGACTGAACCAGTCAATGAGCGTATGGCCCCCATTTACAATTCCAGCTCAAGATAGGACAAGAAATATTAGCATCAACAATTTTCAAGGCCACTACGAACCTCCATCTTTTGGAATTGGGTCGTCATTAGATGCGGGGCGTGCCCATACAGAACATACACAAAACGCTAACGGAAATATACATCAAGGCTTTTTTCACAGACTTTCACAATATCCGGCTTCTGTTGCGCGCCCAGCAGGGCATACGATACCAACACCACAAAGAGCATTTGCCACTCATCCAGCAGGAGTTTCGATTCAACCGGGTGCCGTTCCTCATATACATCACAATGCCATTAGAATATCCAATCAAGTAAATACCCCTCGGGATAATACCAATGGTGCCAGAGTTTTTGTAAATATGAACACTAATTCAAATGGAAATAGAGCCAATATTATTAATCATGTTACAATAGTTCCCAGTCACAACATTACTACAACCGTTTCATCATCATCATCGTCACATAATGGTACAACGACTACAAGAGTTAGTTCCACTTTAAGTTCCGACCAAAATGAAACCTCAACTAATGCTAACGATGATGGGAACAGTGCACCAAGTCATACCGATTCTTCTGAAGCATCTTCCAATGAAAATAATTCTATCAACCCACCTCATGTTGTACCTACGGCCACAATACCAAGTCCTAATCTATTCAGATTCCAGAGATTTCAAAACCTAGCTAGAGTATACGGCAAAGTTCAAACAATGGCTAGACTCACTAGAGATCTTTATTTACCTACGGAACAATACCCTTATAGAGGTATATGGGTCTCATCTTTAAACTCTGAGTTGCTTTTATTTCATCAACCACAAGACAACCCAAATCGTCTAGAGGCAATCAAAATTACTGGAGATCCGCATGTTGGAAGAGGAAAGCATATTTTTATTGTCCCCAATCTGAATGACGTCGCTCAGAAAACCAATGGTAAAGGGGAAGTTATTGGACCTGTAACATATCCAGAATGGAGAGAAGCAAGTGTCGTCACAGGACAGGGTCAAGTTTCTGATTTTGACTTTAGAAACGGTAAGTTTTTTTCTTCACTTTAGTTTATTTATAAAATTAGTCTCTAATTTTTTGTATGTTTTTTAGCAAAATTTGTTGATGTCAAAGCTGTTTTGGTTAATGAGAACCAAATAATTATTCATTGGGAGTCATATCGAATCATGGATGTTTATAATAGAATTGATATTGACACCTTGTTTATTGATCCCAAAATTGAAGGCGCTTTGGAAGACCAGTAATTAATAATTATAAAAAAATACTTGATTGTTTGAAAAACATAACGTTTATAGGGTCCATTATATTTTTTTTTTTTTTAAAGAAAAGAAAAAAACTTAATTTATGAAACTTGTTTGATATAAGTTTATATATATATTTATTAAATTGTTTATGCAGCAACTTTCTTTTCTTCTTGAATAATCTTGTTCCACTGTTCTCTCAAGACGTTCTTTCTTACTTTGCCGGTAGAGGTTTTTGGCAATTCGTCAACAACAACAACTCTCTTTGGGATTTGGTAACCACCCAAATGATTTCTCAACCACTTTCTGATATCTTCTCCATCAACATGCTGGCTAGGATCCTTCAATGTAATCAATGCCAATGGAACTTCACCGTAGTGATCATCCTTGATACCAATGACAGCACATTCCAAAATGTTGTGATACTTGACAATGTGGTTTTCAACGTATACAGAGGAAATATTTTCACCACCAGAGATAATGATATCCTTGGCACGATCAAGGACTTCGACTGCACCATCTGGATGCACTACAGCCAAGTCTCCAGAGTGAAACCAACCATTCTTAAATGCCTTGGCAGTTGCCTCTGGGTCGTTGTAATAGCCCTTGGCAACAATGTTACCACGAATCATGATTTCACCAATCTCTTTACCATCCCTAGCAACTTCATTTGTCATATCATCTGAACCCTCCTTGATAACCTTGAGGTTATGGCAAGTGAGGAAAGCATAACCCTGTTTGGCCATCAGCTCGTAGATTTGGTTGGCAGGGAGTTTGTTCCATTCCTCCTTGTAGAATCTGCTGACAGAAGGACCATAGGTCTCAGTCAGGCCATAAGTGTGAACAGGAATCAAGTTGTGAGAAATCATGTCGCCAAACAACTTTGCACTTGGGGGAGCAGCAGCAACAATGACCTTGACTTCGTGTTTCAAGTTTTGGGCGTATTTGCTGTTCAAGAGCATGGTATTAACTGTAGGAGCAGCAGAGAAATGAGTGACACGTTCTCTTGTCAACAATCCCCAGATGTAGTCGACATCAATTTTTCTCAACAAAACGTGGGTACCTCTGATAGCAGTAACTGCATATGGGAAACACCATCCAGCGGCGTGAAACAATGGCAATGTCCAGAGATAAGTGCAGCGGTGCTTTCCATAACTGTCTTGACAGTTCAATTGACCTTCAGCAATTTGAGCCATTGCAGCCAAGTAAACACCGCGATGGGTATACTCAACAGCCTTTGGGTTGCCAGTAGTACCAGAGGTGAAGAAAAGACCCAAAGTAGAGTTTTCATCAATATCTTCTGCGTACAGGCCTTCCCAGCCAGTCTTGTAAGTCAGTGCATCCAAGTCTATACCGTCACGGACAACTCTGCCATACTGGCAGTCCAACTTGTCAATTTCGTCGTCAGCAACGTCTTCGTCAACAATGACACGTCTTTTTCCTGGAATTTCGTCTGCCAAGTGGGCGAATTCTCTGTCTACAATTACGCAATCAGCCTCGCCCAAGTCTAGAATGTAGTCAATTTCCTTTTTTGTCAATCTGTAGTTGACACCTTCAATAATTCCGCCAGAAACAGTTGCAGCAAACATTGTTTCTAAATGTGCTGGTGTGTTGGGTGCAATTACTGCAATCTTTTTGTAATTGTTATGCTTGAAAAAGTATGCTAGACCTTTTACGCGATCTGCAAACTCTTGATATGTACGAGTGTAGTAGCGATTTGTTCTTGATCTGTAGACAATTGCTTTTGTGTCTGGTTCCAGCAGGGATGTTCTATAGAGAAAGTAGGCTGGATTGAGCTCATGGTTGTTTGGTTGTGGGGGGACATAATGTGGGTGATCTGAACGCAAGCTTTGTGAAGAGGCAACTGAAGAGTAGTTCATGCCAAGTTGCCTTGAAAAGGCTGCGAGTCTTGGAACTGCCATTGTCATTTTTGGAGGGGAAACAAATTTTCTAAACATACTTTACTTGTCTGTAAGGCAATTGGTTGTTTGAGTAGAAAGCGTGAATAGTAGGAAGGATGAAGGTTAAGATTAGATAGTGATAAGATGATAATAAGATGATGAGAAATTAAAATAGTGTAAAGTTAAAAAATTAGAGGAATCCATTGGCATTTTATAGTTTTCCCCTATATTTCGGAGGAAATGGTGATGAGGGGGGGAATGAAAAATAGTTTGTAAGTCAAGATGTAGTAGAAGGTAGAATTTATAATAGAGTGGGGTGTGTTTGAATAATGAGGCTACTATATCAATCATTTTGACTTAGCTTTAAAAAAAGAGAGTGAAAAAAAAAAAAAAGACATGTCCAATACCAAAGGAGATTATTACAGTATAGACCGGAGTAATCATAAGCGCTTGAGTGACAGACAAGACTGATCTGGAGAGTACGCTTCAGAAATAGAGACGCGGTGAGAGCCAATACTGCTTCCGAAACCAATAGCCCAAAATGAACTAGGAAAGCTTTATAAATATTGTAATTTTTCGGCTGTTGTGTTTTCATGGGCTCATTGTAATATTCGGTCATGATTAAAATAAACTCCGGAGTTTTGCAAATGTTTATCCAAATGATCAAGTTAGACCCCCTAAGAAATGAAGAAGATAACAAAGACACTGAGGCTTCTTTGAATCAAAACCTGAAATCATTGCAATTTTTTGCTACTTTGTTTGTCATGGATATTGGTTAAAAGTATTCAATTGTCTGAAGTAGGTAATTGGCTTATGTGTGTGTATATTTGTAAAAGAAATATTTTATTCTAAACAATAGATAGAGAGCTGGTTGTATTATCTAAGCACCAGGTTTATTTTGCGGGGAATGAAATCGACAAGCATAAAAAAAGGGAAGTTTGAGAATAGTTTGGCCCAAATAAAAGTTTAATTGATAGTATGTCAAGCACTTAGTCTAAATCACGCATCAACGGGATGTTTCAATCGATAAAAGTGAGATCTTATCATTTCAACTAAAATTTCGTTGTTTTCTCTAGCTGAACTTAGTTGGTTTCTTGTTGAATGTTCTCCTCTCAATCTCTTTATGCATATTGATTATACTTGTATTCTTGAAACGCGGGGAAAAACACTCTTTGAATAATATAAGAACGGAATAAAACGAGACGGAAAAAACAGAAATTTCAACTTTCTGTTTGAATAAAGCTGTTGCGTACTGAATAATCCAATTCCCATGAAGAAAAACAACAGCTCTAATATATGTTACGATAACGTTTAAAGTACCGGTCTCTCAGAAAACCGGTGTCAGGTATATCCGATCCGAAAGATTATTCCATTACAAAATACTAAATAACATTGTTACAAAATAGCATTATTACACTTTGTGATACTGGACAGTATATTGTTACAAAAAGTGTCACAGTTCTAGAATCCGTTACAATGGGGGGTTTTTTTAAAAGGAGAGGTACACTGATATCCCAAACAGGAAATATAAGACTGAGACGTTCGAAATGAGTATATTTTGGAACGAGTGAAAAACTCAACTTCTGGTATTACACAAAGTGCAATATCACGAATTGATTCAACATGGATATCCAACATGATCAAGCAGTTTCTAAAAGGCACCGACACGGTCGTATTGAATTCTTACCGTGAAAGCAGATTTTTCTCAGTGTATATAGGCCTAAATTATATTTTACATTGGGCAACTTTTGGGAATTTCATTTTGTCATTTTGTTATTGTCAAAATAAGTACATTGTTAAGATATTGTTTGTAATCCAGAGTTTAAGCGTAGCTGTAAAATGCAGTATGATAAAAAACAATATGGGGTCTTGCAGAAACAAAGTTACACCTCTGCATGAATTCACCCAAACTAGGCAAAAAAGTTTTCTGTGGTCTGTATGTGTAGCCCAAAACTAAAAGTACTGCTTTGTTACCCTGATTAGTAGTCTAGTTCCACAGCATTTCTCCTCTTTTATTTTTTTTTCTCTTTATTTTTTTTTTTTTTTTAAACCTTCCTCTTTTTTTCTCACCTCTCCTTTCTCCCACTCTCATCTCTCTCTTGAAGGGTATATATATCATCCTATATATTCATAAATAGAACAGTCATAATGTCTGTTGCTTCAAAGGTATGTTATTTTTATTTATTTGATTTGCTTTACTTTTTGATCAATTATTCAATGAGATTGATGAAAATAAATTGTTTTCTAAAACTTTTTCTTTTTTTTTAAATTTTTTTATTGAAACCCTTTATTAACTTTTTATTATTTAATTTTCCATCATTTTATAGAACAGTTTCTCTCTTTTAGGTACGTTACTATGTTAATTCATGGTAAACTTTCAGTTTGTATTACTTGTGACTATTGTTGGATCGATAAATATGTTTTTCATTGTAACTCTTCAAGCTGACAAAAAAATTTTTTGTCATTTCCTTGCTTGGAAATTAACAGTCACGTTTTTTTCTATCAACATTTCATCTACCGCTATATCCAGCAGTTTACAACATTTGAAATAACAATACTTTCAATCAACATCCAAAACTAACATGAAATATTTTGTAAATTTATAGACGAGGAAAATGCCAGATCTGGCTCAGCTGTAAAGAAGGCTGCTCCAGCCAAGAAGACTGAAGCTGCCCCAGCTGCTAAAGGAAGCAATAGAGCATCCAAGAAGCCTCATTACACTGGCAACGAAGCTGCCTTCCGTGATCGCACTATTGGCCGTGATGCCAACCGCAGACGTCCTCTTGAAGAGCGTGGTGAAGGTAGTGCCAACCAACACAAGAAGGGTGGTAACCGCAAGTTTGACAGACACTCTAACACCGGCAAGGTCGACACTGAAAAGACCATTGAAAAGGGCTGGGGTGACGACAAGAAGAAGCTTGACGACGAAAAGGCTGCTGAAACAATTGCTAAGACTGAAGCTGCTGAATCTGCTGCTGAAGAAGCCGAGACTCCTGCTACTCCTGTTGAGGAAGAACCAGAAACCAAGACCCTTGAAGAGTACTTGAAGGAAGTCAGCCTCAAATCTCAAGCTTTGGCCCCTGAAATTGAGGCCCGTAAGCCTAATGACGGTGAAGAATTGAACGTCAAGGCTGTCATTGTCCGTCAAGAAGAAGACTTTGTTGCTGCTTCTAAGGTCAAGAGCCAAAAGGTCAAGAAGGTCAAGGAAAAGGCCATTTTGGAAGTTGCTCCTACTTTCGACAGCCCAGCTGGTGGTGAAAGACGATCCAACCGTGGCAACAACGACCGCAGAAGAGGTGGTAACCCACGCTTCGGTAACAACAACAGCAGGAGAGGTGGTAAGCCCGGTAACTCTGGCAGAAAGAATGGTTCTCAGCAACAAAGCAAGAGCGTCAACCTTTCTAACCCTGACGAATTCCCCACCCTTTAAACAAAGTAAATAAAAAGGCTTGAATTTTAGTTGAAAAACTAACAACAAAAAAGGTGTTTAATGGATTTTTACGTACTTGCAAGAATTTTAATTTTCTGCTTTTTTACTTTTATTTTTGTGGTACTTTAGAAAGAAAAAAATAACCCTGGGAAAGATTTTATTCTACTTTGTTTTTGTTTTTTTATACGTAGTTAATTTCTCTTTCCATCATTCTTCATCTTAAAATTAGGAAAAAAAAAATAAATAAAATATTTAAAAAAAAATATCAAAAGTTTAAAAGTTTTTTTTTTTTGCTCCAAATGAATATTTATTGGAAGGTTTTGATGTAAGAAGGTCTACCTACTTAAGTTTTAATTTACTTTAGTGGGAGAATAACCCAGCAATTAATTTGATTTGTAGTTTTTTTCTCAACTATAAAGAGAAATTGCTTTTAGAAAAGAAGTTTTATTGATGTTGACAACAATTTTACGAGAATGCGAAGTTAAAAAAAAAAAAAAAAAAC
>CBXB010000021.1:192221-209612 GCA_000817185.1 Magnusiomyces clavatus CNRMA 12.647
AAAAAAAAAAAAAAAAAAAAAAAAAAAAAAAAAAAAAAAAAAAAAAAAAAACTTAAGCAAATATACTATATTTTTCAAAATGGGGGTTTAAAAAAGAACCAATCAATTTTTTTTGTAAGTCATAGCTCCCAAGAAAAGAACATGTTCTGACGCATAGTTTTGAGTGAAAAACGCTGGTTTGAGAGTGTAATTGTGAATAAAAAACACACATACAGACACATGTTTTTAGCAAAATCTGTACTAGGGCAAATGTAGCTTATAAAAATTACAATGTAAACTATTAGAAGTATTTGTACTTTATTTTATAGAATAGTAGGTATAGTTATACAAAAAATATGCAAACAATATCAAGGTTAATACAAAAATCAACAAAGTTGATATACAAGTGCACGATCAATGGAACAGCTCTTCTAGCAGCGATAGATGCTTATTGTTAGCTAAAAGCTATCAAAAATAAAATATTATAGTATATGGCTTTTTTCTAGAAGCAGAAGCAGCTTAGGACTCCAACTCAATCGAGTTTCTGTTCAAAAATGAAATCAAAATATATTAATAATATTGAATGCTTTTGCAACAAATAGAAAAATGAAAATACTTGATAACATCTTAAAAAATGTTTGACATTATTTATTTTAAATCTATTTAAAATACTATATATAATTGAAAAGTTTCGTGTGAGCTAAATTTTTTTATCAGAAGTCATATAGTGTTATGTACCAATTAGGTGCGGGGTTAAGCTTAATAGTACTAAAATAGCATATACAAGAAGAGATCACTTCAGAGTTGCCATAACTTCCTTTCGTCATGAACATAAAAACAAATGGAAATGTAGAATATATATTATCTCTAAAATCTTTCATTTGAAAATTCTAATATTTTTCCTTCAAAATTTACCTTTATCATGTATTTTTTTTACCTAAGTAATAAATAATTGTAGTGATGTTTAGGTGGGATCCATATCTTAACACAAAAAATGCATTTTGAACATATTAGGTATAGTCAAGAGCTGACTTCATATAGGTATTATTGGGTTATTTTAGCTATATATGCCTTGAGTTAATAGCTGAAATTGATCGTATAACCTTGTTGATAAGCTTCCCAAACTTTTTTGAATCAACACATTCTCAACAAAATTATCAACTTCTTGCTCACTCATATGGAGCTGAAACCGTTGTCGTAGTTGTTGAGCAGTAGCTGGACCAGAAGCGAAACAAGGCAACGTTGAGTCTCTTTGCATCATTTCAACAAGAATGATAATACTCTCAGCTTCTTTGCGAATATCTTTAAAAGCTTGCTTGACAAGATTTTTGAACAATTGAAAGGTTTCAGAATTGATACCTCCCATCAACTCAACATATTCCAATGTTAATTTGAAAGGAGATGTTTCAAACCCTACGCTTCCCGGGGAATTAGACAACAAAAAGCCAAAATCAATATGAACAATATGCCCCTCGCTATCTAATAAAATATTACCATTATGCCTGTCTTTAATTTGTAGCAAATAACAAATAACGGAATAAGCTGCCAACGACCTCGTGAAATTGTTGACAGCATTATCATATCTGGGGCCCGATCCATATGTCATTTCGAAATAAGACTTCAAAGTTTGTATTGTACCTTTGGGATTTCCTCCATTTTCCATTGATGCCGCAGTCATAGCCTTTTTTATTGAATGAATACTCAAAGCATTGGTAATTGTTTCAACCAAACCAGCTGAATTATGGGTAATCAAAATTCTCATTCGTTTGACCCAAACTCCTGTGTTACACCTATCCCAACACATTTGCATTGCTTGAATCAGTTGACATGCAAAAGCTTCTTGACGTAAATCTGAGCCAGTTTTGACAATACATGAAAATAAATCCCAGTTAGGATAATGTCCGTATGGTGAAGTTTTCCTTATTCGTTCTCGTTTAGCTTTCCAGTCCTCCCCTAAGTTTAAAGTGTTTGCTTTTGACACTGATGAATGGCTCGAGTTTCCTTTTGTTTTGGATTGCTGTTGATCGTCTATTCCCGAAATTATTAAATCGTTTTCCATTTTACGTTCACCAGCATCTCCTTGCGCTAAAATATTATTAGTTTGGTATATATTATGCTCTTCCATGCTTTGCATACTTGCAATGATCTTGTTTTTGATACCCTCAATTTCGTCTTTTGAAAGGGTTGAATTTCCAGCGCTTTCGTCAAGCTGGTTTATCATCAGCGCAGCTGTTCTCATGTGAGTTGCTAATTCGTCTACTTCGTCTGCCTTTGGTGGAACTGGAGTCATGTATGCAGGAGAAAATGATAAATCAGATGATCTTGGAGAGGCTGTTGCTCGATTTACACCTTCGCCCGATGCCGTTAGAAAAGATGAAGGTAATGACGTGAGAGAAGAAAGAGAAGCAGAAAGCTGATCCTTTTTAGAAATTGACTTTTTGTCTTCAAATAAATCTATTACAGAAATATCACCCATGTCACTCTCTTCATTAGGCAGAATCCCATTTTCGGACTCCATAGGTAATTTGTATCTTGAAATGGCTGATTCTGAAGATCGATGATAAGCTAAGCTTCCATCTTCAGAATTTCGAACTGAAGAAGGAGCAGAAGCTGAATGATAATCTCGCAGTGGTGTAGATATGGAATCAAAAATATGACGACGCGGAAGTTCATTAGAAAGAATAGCCTTGTTTTTATCTGAAAATGGGTCGAAATCAATGTCGTTTTTGATATATTCAATTAATAAAAGATAAGGAACTCTTTCTGCTGAATTTAAGAGTACAGCTTCACTAGGAACAATACGAACAATCCTATTTTGACGAGGCGGAAAATTTCCGCATCTTCCTTGATCTGATGAAGAACTTGATCTAATGGAAGAAGAACACGATGAAGAAGATGAAGATAATAATAATGGAATATCTACTTCAGCAGGTAAATCTTTATTAAGCATTGCAATCTCAACTCGAAGAGCTGACAAACGGGCTTGCTTGGGCACCTGAGTTAACTTATTTGAAATTTTATGAAGGGCATCCATAAACTGAGTTTCACAGTAAAAGTAGTTTGATTTCAAAGTTCTAATCATCTTCATTTGGGTATGTGGCAACATTGTATTACTGGTTTCTGAGTTTGATGTATAATGTTTATTCAATTGAGGTAGTGAAAAAGCTTGTTCTCTTCGATAATGAAGTAGGCCAGGATAGAGGTCTGGTACTGACGAAATGGGTGAACTAGGTGTAGAAAGTGTTGTTGATTTTATATCTGATGTGCTCAGGGTATTGTATCTAGCTAGATTTGTTGGTGTGGATGAGTTATTTTTTCTAAGATTGGATAGGTTATGCGCTGTAGCTAAAGCTGCTTTGTTTGCTAAGTGGAACACCAATGACCGTTTTTTTCTACCTTGAGATAAAACCAAAGGCTTTATATGGTCAACGACTCCAGGTAGGCCAAATGCTGCAGCGATTGAGCCAGCTAATATTGTTGCCGGCTGGATATTCTCTAATATTTTGTCTTCTGGCGGTAAGCCTACATTAAACAGAATATGTTGTAACTTTGCCATGAGTCTTTGACAAACCAAAAAACCATGAGCCTCAGGTTCATTTGCAAGCTCAGTTAAATGAGCTTGCACTTGCCAAAAGATAAGTACTGCAGCATGAGTTGATCTATTACATAACTCTAAAATAAGATCTTCTAACGCGAGAGAATCTGTTTTTATCGTGACGTGAAGCTGAACAATCTGAGGAATGAAAAATTCGATTTCATCATCAGGATAGTTTCGAAGTTTCTGTGCTATATGAAAGTGAATGCCTATTTCATCAGCGTAACGTTCTAGGTAAGATATGCAATGGAATAAAGTGAATTGGCTGGAATCGATAAATCGTAATAGAAAGGCAAAACCTCCCCCAGAACCAGAACCAATTCCAGTAGTTAGAGCATTATTGCCACTGGATTGATCTGATGTCATAACTAAACAAAAATGCTCAAATTATTATAATATGTTGAATAAAGATTGCAGATAGAATGAGAAAAAAATAAAGAAAAAAACAGCAACAAAAAAAATATAAAATATTGAAAAAAAAATATTTACAAAAAACCAAAAAAAATAAAATAAAAACCAATAAAAAAATCCCAAATATAAAACCGAAAACCAAAAGATCTAAAAATACAAGTAGAGGGGCAAAAAGAGAAAACACAACAAACCAAAAAATCTGACTTGATGAGTCTTAGAGTGGAGAAAAGGTATCGTGAAGACAAAAACAGGGGATCATAGTCTGTGGTTGAGAAATAATGAAGAAAACTAGTTTTGGAGGATGGAAAGTCTCGATGGCAGAAAATGTTTGGGAGAACACGTAAATCCAAATCGTGTAATTGCAATGTCACAAGTGCCTTATTATTAGAAATTTTCAAGACTGCTGACTCAGCACCGCCATCCAAGACAGGACTTTAAAAAAAGAAAACAAAACCTCCTTAATATTAAAATAAAAATAGAACATGAAGCATTTTTTTTTCCTTCTTGCTACTTCCATCCCTTCTTCTTGTCATCAACATATATATATATATATATTAAAACCTTTGCTTCTTTTTTTCTAGAAACAACAATTTTATTTAAAATTTTTATTGTATCAAGTAGCTTTTTAGAGGCTTGTTGCAACACATATTTTAAATTTGGCTTTTGAATTCACGCATTTCAACATCAGATCGTTTTTTTATTCATTGCCCATTTTGAAATATCAACTTTTTTCAAAATCTACAGACAAAAGTTTATAAATAGCAAACTCAACGAATCACTCGCATTATTACAAAAACAAATAAAAATGTTAATGAAACGATCGATTTTTCTAATTATTTTACTGTTTTCACTAATCTATTTAAAGACTGTAGATTCTCAGGCTGTAGCCAACCCGGCTAATCCACCAGCAGCAGGAGCCGGAGCAGCTGCCAATCCACCAGCAGCAGGAGCCGGAGCAGCCGCCAATCCACCAGCAGCAGGAGCCGGAGCAGCCGCCAATCCACCAGCAGCAGGAGCCGGAGCAGCTGCCAATCCAGCAGTCGATCCAGCTGTTTCTTCTTCAATACCAGCAGCTAACTCACCTCCAACCTCTGACAGTAGTATAATTGGAAGCGTTGAATTTGAGGGTACTTGGACATCCAAGTCAAATGCCGTTTTTACTGGACCAGTAAGTATATTGTTTATTTTGAAACTAAAACATGCTCTAACCTAAAAAAAATTAAAATTTTGTAGGACTTTTATGATCCAGTTGACGAATTATTAATTGAACCTGCACTACCAGGTATGAGTTTCAGTTTTACAGCAGACGGATTCTGGGAACAAGCTACCTACCAAGTTACAGGAAATGGTAAGTAATGGAGTATAAATACACCGATTTAATTTTTAAAAGTTAAGGCTCTTTTTCTAACTCTTTCAACCTAATAGCTCGAGACCATCATTGTCCAACCGCAGTTCTAATTTTCCAACATGGTACATGGAAAAAACTTGATAACGATACTTTGATTTTGGAGCCTTTTGAAGTTGATGGTCGTCAATTACTTTCAGATCCTTGCAAATCCAAAACAAGCGTATACTCTCGCTACAACCAAACCATTGTATTTCAAAAATGGGCTGTGTACGTTGATCCGTATCATGGAAGATACAGATTAGATTTGTATCAATTTGACGGCAAACCGTTGCCTCCACTTTATTTAACATATAAGCCTCCAATGATGCTTCCAACAATCACCATGAATCCGACAGCTACAGGTGCATCTGGAACACCCGATCCAACTGCTTCTAACGCTTCTTTGAGAAATAAAATCAAACGTTCTCTTGAAAACAGAAACAGAACTCCAGCTGTTAAGAAGCGTTCAACAAACTATGATATGATCTGGTGGACCGGTGTAATATTAATGGCTGTTGGTGCAACTGGATTTATTATCATTTAAGATGATTCAGGAATCATTGGACAACCCCAAATTTTTTCGATAGAAACGCTTATTATATTGTCATCAAAACACATTTCTTCTTTCTTCCAACTTAAAGCTTTACAAAAAATAAAATAAAAATAAAAAATAAGAACTAAAAAACAAAGCAGAATTGATATTCACCATTACGTTGAATAAAGCTTTGATATTTATTTTCGCCAATCTTATAAATCTCTTCTGAAACACAGCAATTAGGGAAAAAACTGGAAATACTTTTATGAAATTGTAAATTATATTTGCGATATGAATCATAAAGATGCATATTGGCGACAAAAAAACTCATAATGTTTAAAGATTCACACGGCAAAAAGGTCAAGAGTATACAATTTTGGTTCTGCCATTTTCTCTAATAATACAAAATATATATATATAAATAGTAAAACGGGATTTATAAATTTGAATAGTAGTAATACTAAATAATGGATAGCAATAATATTATAAAAATCATTAAAAAATACAGTAGTAAAACACATGATAGTTTGCACTAAAACTAACAAATAAATAAAAACGTGAGCATTATATTGTAGTTTTTTACATACTAAAATAACTAGTTTGGACGCTTGAATTTCAGAATTACCTTTTTATTGAAAGTTGAATTAGCCGAAGCAGGACTGCTTTCAGTAGTGCTCGTAGTAGTAGTACGGACAGACTCGGCTGCTATTACAGTCGAATTAGTAGCTGTTGGTTCTTCATTTCCTCCATTTTTATTTGCTGAGGTACTGGCAGAAGACTTTTTGGAATTGTCTTTTGTAACTCTCCTTTTTTTTGGCTTGCTGTTAGCAGGAGATGTAGACAACGTTGGAGTAGTTGCCCTACTGTTAGAGAGGCTACTGCTAGGAGTAACCAATGAAGGCTTAGATGAATTTATCTGTGATTTTTTGGGCGAGGATTTGGAAACTGAAGCTTTAGCTGGTGTATTTGTAGAGATTCTTGTTGGAGCCGGAGATGAGGTACGAGACAACGCTAATTTTAGCTTAGTTTTCGGTAGTTTTATGGTTGTGTGAACAGAGGGCACAGGTGATGATGAAGATGCTGGAGTAATAGTATATGTTGCATATGCCTTTTGTATGTTGGAAATGTTTTTGTTCTTAGGAGTTGATAAAGGTTGCTTATTTGTGTCCGCAGAGGCCTTACTAGGCTGACTCTTTTTAGGTTTTGAGTTTAGAGTCTTCTGTTCTAAGGTCGATTTAGTTCCGTTTACTTGTTCTAATGAATTTGGTAGTTGTGGCAATGATGATCTCTTCTGTGAATTAAAAGTAAATTTCAGTTTGGGTTTGATTTGAGGTTGAGATTGAGGAGCCGCTAAACTAGTTGGTTGGGAAACAGGTGTAGAAGGTGTATCGGGTTCTGCAAGTGTGACCGAGGGAGTACCTGGAGAAACGGAGGGAATAACTGGAGAGATGGGAGGTTTCGTCTTTGCCTTTTTCTTTTTGGTTTTAGGAGTATCTTTAGTAATACCTGCACCAGGTAAGGGCTTTGTAGCGTTGAAATTTAGTTGGATAGTTGTTTTTGATTTTGATGTTGCACCAGGTGTCAACGGAGCCTCATCTTGGTTCTTTTTAAGTCCAACAATCGAAATTTTTCTAGGTTTTTGTTTGGCTGCTTTAGCAGTAGCTTTGGCAATTGCTGCAGCTTCTGCTTTCTTTTTCTCCTCAACAACATTCACTCTTTTGACCACAATATTCAAATTTGATTTTCGTTCTGCAATCAATCTGGTTATTCTAGGCGTTGGAAGACTAATACGATATGCATCTTTTGGATCGTCAATGACACTGCAAATGTCCAAGAGATCTCTTTTCTCTAATAATCCGATTCTTTTAGAAGAAAGAAGTCTCATAATACCTTTTTTAAGAGCAATGTTAGATTTCAATTGCAATTTCAACAATGACTGAGCACCTGAATAAGTTGATCTCAGCTGAGTTTCTTGCCTATTTTCCATAGTGGTACCCTCATCTACAACCATTAAAGCTGTGCTTGATTGCTCTTTTGCCTTGAAATTTCCTTTCAAAGCTAGCCTTCCAATTGCTTCAGAAAGTATTCTGACAAGGCCGTTTCTCAAATCTGGGGCTTCGTCATACTGCGCAGTTGCAAAAAAATAATGAAGAATTATTTTGTCATATATACCTCCTAAAATGAGTAATGAGTGAAAAGCTGCCAATCTAACATCCGTGTAATTTCCTGGCTTTGTATATTGAATCAGATCTTCAAAACGAACCGGAAGATAGCCCCCTATAATTAGATTTTCTCTCCATCTAATAATTTCGGTGGTAATTTCATTATGTACTGAGGGCATCCAACTGTCCATACGTAAACATCTATCAATTTCTTCAGTTGCTTTTTGCACAAATTCTGAAAGATCTTTGCTACCATCTACTGAATCCATTTGCAGTTCATCAGTTTGAGCATAATCTAAGGATGCAATTATCGCAGAAATCAGGGCAGTTATATACCCAGAATCAGAATAGTCATTAGAAGTATTGTCATTGTATCTTAACAAATCTAAAATAAAATATTGAACGTCCCTTGGACATCGTCCGTATTCATTTCTGACAGAAGACAAAGAGAGAGGTATAGCTTTTTGAAGGAAATAGGAGCTGAAGTCAGAGAAATCATTGGTCTTGGGAATAAAAGAGTTGTCAAAACAAAAAAGAGTTTGAAATGCCTTTTTTAAATGATAAATCCCAATGTAATTCAACTCAGGTGTGGCACACTGCGCAAGGCAATATGCTGCCTGAGTTCGAATGCCATGAAAATATCTTTTATCCATTAATGTTTTCACGTAAATAGACGAGTATAGTTCAGACTGTTTGGACGATGAAAAAAATCTTAATGCATCATATTGGGCAACTACATCTCGGTCTTGCTGTAGCTGTGATGCAAACATATAATCCGGCTGACCAATATTCAAAATGCATATCCATTCAAAGTCAGTGTCAACACGTATCCATTCAAAGGCTTCGTTCATCATTTTATCCTCTTGTTCTTTGGACCAATCAGACAATTTCCATGATTCTATTTCAGCCTCAGATTGTAAAACATCACCTAGACAATGTAATAAAACACCGTCCATTTCAGCATCTTCGCCTCCTTCAATATTATGAACATCAACATGCTCTTTGTTTTTTTTATTTCTTTTTAATCGCTTGTACTTGGTATTGTATAAGATATCCAGTTTAGTGAACCCTTCTTGTAGATTGACCACATGCTCATAAGGTGAACCATCAGCTTCATGAATTCGAATAGTCATTGGTCCCTAAATTTATTTCACTTGTTAGTAAGTAAAGATAAAACTTTTCTTTAAAAAATAAAATACATACTGTGAAAACGGGCTGAGTTGGAAACCTTTGAAGATCTGGATACTTTTGATTTGTTCTTTTCACAAATTCTCTGTCTTGAATAACATAAGGCCTAGTATCAGATGCTTGGATTTGACGAATACCCATTTCAATAAACATTCTTTTTTTGTTGAATCTTTGTGAAACATGAAATATAGGATAGCCTGATCCATAGACCCATTGATTAAAAAAGCCATCTAATTTACTGTGGCTGACACGTTCACAGACTTTGATGAAGTGTGAAGTAGATAGTGAAGAATTGTAAAGATCTCCAGACACAGATTGAATAAAGATTTTTGGAATTGCACGACTTAATCCTAATGATTTTTCAGTTTTAGTCATTCTTCTGTCTAAAATAAACAAAACAACCGGTGCCTTTAAGTTGATAAAAGAAAGATCTTGTTGAGTAAGAGGAAATTCAAAATGGGGATTACCTAGAGGTGGCATTCCAATATCAGTCTGACAGATCTGATCCGCTCTTTTTCGAAGCATTAACCGATATTCATTCCCACCCATGAGTTTTTTAATAAAGCAATGTGCCATATAACCAGCTATGCCATTAGTAACCCAAATATCATTCCAGGTTTTTGGAACTAAAGCGACCCCTGACCATTGTGTAGCTAAAGCCTTGCTAAAAATTTCGGGATTACTAAAAAGTGAAT
The DNA here is from genome assembly GCA_000817185.1 of Magnusiomyces clavatus CNRMA 12.647. Lineage (NCBI taxonomy): Eukaryota > Fungi > Ascomycota > Dipodascomycetes > Dipodascales > Dipodascaceae > Magnusiomyces > Magnusiomyces clavatus. The sequence continues at coordinate 202,174 of CBXB010000021.1, forward strand.
CGATATCTTCGGGTGGAAACAGAAGACGATCATCGCACAAGCATAGTCCCACAGAAGAGGTATATGAGGATATTGAGTTCGAAACAAAACAAAAAGACATAGAATTAAAAGGAAATGAACCAAAATCTCGAGAGTAGTATTCCATAGTTTTGAACAGAAAGATACACGTATTGAGCACTTCTCTGGTTCTATCAGGTAATGCAAAAGCATAAAGTGGTATGTTGTTATCTTCTTCTTCCTCCTCCTGCGCAGGGTTCTCTAAGTCGGGATCTTCGTCTTCCTCTAAGCTTTTTGATGGATCAGTTAAAGGTACTGATTCGAATGGGCCTATAGCAAAGCCAATATTTTGAGCTCCAACTGGTGTTGAAATATCAAACGAAACAATCTTCTTATGAGAATCCGTAGGATGCGGTGTTTCCCGAGGCATTAACTCTGGGCATACAACAATGATTTCGTGATTATCATCATCATCCTCATCATCCTCATCTTCATCTTCTACCTCCAAATCTTCGTTGCTTACTTTATCGTCACTTATAGTATCTAGTGAACCAGATCCTGAAATGCCGGACTTTCTGGTCAAATTTAAACTTCGACTTTTGTGCTTCTTGGATTTAAAGTTTGCAATATCAGATACTTTTTGAGGAATTGAAATACTGAATTGCCAAGTACACTGATCCCAAAACCCATCAAAACAAGGAAGCCAACTAGAAGTGGCAAGACCTATCGGGTTATTGGTCGTATACGCATGCCAGTATTGTCTTTTTAGTTTGCTATTTTTACCTCCAACAAAAGTGAATCCATTTACTGGATCTTGTAAAGAGTATTCAATTTTGATAGAAAAAGAGTTGAGTGAATCAATGGCATTTTCTGATGTGTTATTGTTGTTAATGTTGTTTATGGCTGTGGCCGTGAGTTTTTTAACCAGATTATCGGGTAGTAAAATAAATAACTCGCCAGTTGGATACGGAGAAAGTTGAGAGCTTAACTTACTTCGAATAAGATGTGCTTGAGCAGGTGTGAATTCCGGTGGAAAAAGAGGTGTTTGTGAAGTTGGATCTGCTTCTTCGCTAAGATAAAAAGGAGTTTTCGAACCGTCGACGTAAACGTTATGTATGATACATCCTCTTGAATGAAGTTGAATAATGTTATGCACACTGAAAGAGGATTGTGTAGTACTGGTATCCTTAGATGACGGTGGAGGGGTAACTGTAACTGTTAGTTCTGTGTCGCCATATATAAGTCTATGATATAAATCAACGTCTATAGCAGCTTGCTGGTGCACTACGCTGAATAGTAATTTTTTGTCAGACATGATCTTCTAGTGCTGTGTCTAAGTATAAACACATATCTAAAAAAAATCACGTAGTTATATATATTTTTTTTTCTTTCTTGATTAAAAAAGAATTATTCTAAAATAAATGTTGAAAATATTTCGGTGGTGTTGGTTTTGAAAAACAGTGTTGGTAGAAATAAATAGTAAATAGTAGACAAAACGCGTTAGATTATGTAATGCTTAATAATCAAATTGCCATCCCAAATCCGTTCCACTTTGGTAGTTTTTTTTTGTAAAAGGTTCACATTGAATATGGGACCGACTTTTATCTTTTATGATTCAAGAATAGCAACGTATAGATTTGTGAGCTAATTCTAATATCTGAACAACTTAACACAAAATATACTTTATCGTATAGACTTTCTATAGATTTACGGTTTAGACGAAAGGTAAATGATATCACCATTTTCTTCCCTCATATATACATATCCAAAGCCCATTTAGGATCTGATTTTATCAGCATGGTCATTCGGCATACATTAAACGGACTGCATAATCTGTTGATATTCCTATTGACAGTATTCCATTTGTTACAATCTATTATTTCAACTAGTTCTTCAAATATGGTATCTTATAGCATACATAAAACTAATAGCCAAAGCACCCAATCTTGCATTTCTTCTCATAATTCTCTTAATAATTCATCATCATTTTTTTCTTCACCAGAATCTGATTCTAAATCATCAAGTTCTATAATTTCTGCATCAACAAAATCAACATCCCGAACAAAAACATCCCAAAAGTCCATACCTCTTAATTTCACAGCTAAGTCAGTAAGCTCTTCGCAAAAAACTATATCTTCAACATTGATATCTTCAAATTCATCTTTTTCAAACGAATATAAATCATTATCTGTAGAGATCCCAGCCGATAATAGTCAAAACAACCATCATCAGCAAAAAAACAATAATGATTTTGGAAGCCAAAACGTGTCTTCGCAACAAGCAAATCCAGAATTGCTAAAAAAAGTTAAAAATACTCGACTTTTATCGTTTGATGAATGGAAAAAAGAAAATCTAGCAAAGTCTGGCCAGTCGGATTCTTTTGACAAAAAAGCAAAGGCTAATAAACCTAGATCGAAAACTTCTGATCCTTCTGGTAATAGTGCCAATAAAGGGAATTGCGGTGGCATAGGGCGTCGGGGTGGTAATAGTAATGATATGGGAATGATTGACGAGCTTGAAATTGACCCCAGCATTTTTGGCGGAGCAGATGACGACAGCCTGAGCGAATCTTCAGATGCAAAGAATAAACTCTATAAAGACAGATTCAATTACGCATCACTTGATTGTGCTGCTACAATTATGATGACAAACAAGGAAGCAAAAGGAGCATCACAGATTCTTAGTGAGAATAAAGATAGTTATATGCTCAACAAATGCTCAGCGCCCAAAAAATTTGTTATAGTTGAATTGTGTCAAGACATTTTGGTTGATACAGTTGCAATTGGAACCTATGAGTTTTTTTCTTCCATGTTTAAAGATATTCGAATATCTGTTGCTGATAGATATCCTGTATCTGACAGTGGATGGAAAGTACTAGGAGAATTTACAGCACAAAGTGTTAGGGACTTGCAATATTTTCAAATAAAAAACCCAATGATTTGGGCTAGGTATATAAAAGTTGAATTTTTAACTCACTGGGGTCGTGAGTTCTACTGCCCTGTTTCTGTTTTGCGAGTGTATGGCACTACTATGATGGAAGAATATAAAAAGGCTGGCCAAGGCTCTATTAAAAAAAGTTCAAACTCAGCTCAAATCAATACCAGTAATAACATTAACAACAGTAACAACAACATCGATTGCTCAAATGCTTCAACTAATAAGACATCATCCGCAAAAAACATGGTAAAAGGAAAGCAAACTCACGATGAATCCATTGCATGCTTAAGCTCTTTTCGAGATAAAAAAAAATCGGACTTTTCAAGACAGGAAAAATCCTCAACCAAAACAACGATCAAATCAAATATAGAAACAGACATCAGTGCTAACAAGAAAAAGACAGCTTTACAAACAGAGAACCAAAAGTCAACTCATGAAAAATGTACTAGTTACTCCATCCCGAGAGATAATTTCCGGGCACATTCTTCAATCTCGAAATCTGATAGTGTAACGCTCATATATTCAGATGTGCCTAAAACTATTTCAACCGATTCTTGCATTACGCATGCTACCCTCTCAGCTCCTGCCAATTCAGATGACTCTGTCAATACCCAGTATTCTAAAGACAAATATTCTACACTTGTTGTAAAAGAGCCACTTCCTTTGAATCATTATTTTGTGATGCCTGCAAAAGACAGTAATGAATCTCTAAAGCAAAATGAAGTCCTTGGGGTCTTATTGGGATCAATTAGTCTAGATGGAATTTGTGGCGTGTCTTTGATATCAAATGACACACAGTACATAAATCATACTGACAATATAGATGACAGAAAAACGGTACCTCAACAGCCAAATCAAGTAATAGATCAGGAGGAGATACCTCAAGCTTTCAAAGAAGAAGAAAGTGATTATGAAGGTACAGAAGAAGAATCTTCAGAATCAACCCAGGAATCAATATATCAGACAATTATGAAACGAATAGCTTTATTGGAGTCCAATGCAACTCTCTCTATGCAATATATTGAAGCCCAGACTCAGAGCTTGTTGGAACAAATAGTTTTTTTTAATGATCAACAAGACGCTAAATTGGAAGATTACATTTCTAGAGTTAATTCAAGCATAGCCTTGCAATTGAACCAGCTTGAGACGTTTTATAGCAGGGTTATATCAGCCGTTGATATGGCGCTACATGAGCAACGAAAACATCAAGATAAAATCCGTGAAGAAGATAATAGAAGAATAAATGAGCATATTCTTATATTGGCAAATGACCTTCGATATCAGAAACAGATTGGTATCTTGCAAGCAATAATTCTTTTAATTATTATTGTATTTGTTATAATAACCAGAGGTGCCTCAGTTGATAATACAGGTGTAATTTTTGGTAGGGAAAAAAATAAACTCAGAAGATTGGGTGGCCATAGCAGACAAAGATCAGGAGAAACTGACATTTACGACGATTATACTTATACTGGGAATGAAATTGAAAACTGGAGACGAAAGCTTCCTTCTGGAATATGGTTTGGAAGCCCTGCATCACCTTTATCGCCAGCGTTTGATAATGAAGATGACGACAATAATAGCATTGTAGAATCTGATGAATTTGAATCTGTTCCTGAGTATACAGTTAGCAATCAAACCGAAGGTGATTTAAGGTATCAGAATAGTAACAATAAATCTTTTGCATATTTTAAACTAGAAAATAATAAAGTAGCAAACCAAGAAGAAAAACGACATGAAAATCAGCGTGATACAAATACTAACAAAAATATTTCATTTCGAGAAAAACAGCTTGAGAATGTAAACGAAGATATTGAGGAGAATGAAGAGCTATTTTTCAATGAAACTGAAACTGAAATCAACAAAAAAAACGGATTTCAGGAAGGATCTAATGACATTTTAGTTAGTTAGTGATTTCCATTAAATTTTTATCATTCTACTTAAGCTTATCTTCTACTTTTTATATACTTTTTATATACTGTTATTTATATATTCAGATTATTTTAATTGGAAATAAAATTTATGCATTTGTTTTTCATAAACATTCTATACCTTTTTTTTTCTAAACCCATCTAAAAGATGGCATATAATGGAATGTGGGAAAAGGACTTTTAAATTAATTTTTTTTCTATAGAACAGTCGCTCAAGGTGAATTCACTATATCTTCTGCTAAAATATAATACTTTTTGAGAATATTTTACCCTATTATATGTATCCCTTCTGTTTTATATGAATTGAATATTATCTTTCTGGGAGAAATATTAAAACTTAGTGAGTTTAAAATTAGAAGATTTCAGTGCGAATTCTCAACAGTTGCCTTGCTAGCTCAATCGGTAGAGCGTGAGACTCTTAGATAACTAGTTATCTCAAGGTTGGGGGTTCGAGCCCCCCGTAGGGCTTTAACTTTTTGCTAACTTAATTAAACTTGCATGTTTAGTTATGTTTTTCAGAGATCAGCCAATCAGTATTGTCCAATTTTATTCATATTATCTATCACTCTTTCATTTTTTTTTATGGTTCATTGCATTGACAATTTCAATTAATAAGGCGTTAATAAATCTAATCTAGTTTTAAATAGATAAACTTGCTATATCGATTTTTCTTGTAACACAATATAACGAATTGCCAACTCAAGCAAATTCTACGTATAATAGTATGTTTATTATTCGAAATATAAGTACAACAAAAAAAAAAAAAAAACTAGAAATACAAGAGCCCTGTAACGAGATTAGAAAAAAAAACACTTTTTATTTTAACAGAATTAAAAATTGTTGAATTAAATACACATCTTCTTATGGATAGAGGTATAGGTTTCATACTCATTTTGGTAAAGAGGGTCTATTGTGAAGAGTAATATTTGTGTATTTGTTTTGCTTTGTACGATCTCCTCCTAATTTATCATATAGATAGAGACCCAAAAATGTTAAAACGATTCCCCATCTCTGAATTGGATTGACTTTTTGACCAAACCATATAATTGCAACAGTGATGACGACAATTCGTTTTATCAAACTTGCTACTGAGTATGTTACAGGAGAAACCATTCCCAAAACTTGAAATGCAAGTAAATTTTGTAAAAAGTGAGAGAGACCGTTAATCAAAAAAGATCCAAAAAGAGTACTAATTAAAATGTTGTCGGATTGATTACCAAACAATGGACCGACACTATAATAGTAATCTGAAAAAAGACGAATGCCTTCTGAAAAAAGCCACAGTGGGGAGGTCAGAATAAAAGCGAGAGATGAACAGTAACATAAAATATTCAATTTGTCAATTCTAGGAGTATTGTCACTATCTGAAGCAGATGATTCAGGACGGTAAGTTAGAAGTTTTTTGGAGTAGATATTTTGAGATACAAAAATAAGAGCAGCTACCAAAGCATATATAATACCTTTCATTTGAGAAGAGAATTCAGCTGAGCAGGTCATAATGACACCTGCTGTTAAAGGAATCAATGAAAAATACGTTCGTAGAGGGTATTGAACTCCAAAAACAAAACGATATGCTGCGACCGTAAATAAAGGGGATAAAGCTTTGATTGTATGAACCAACGATACTGGGATTTGAGAAGTAGCCATGTGAGAAAAAATGTGTCCAAAGAGCTGAAAGATACCCATTGGCAAGGTGAACATGAGAATTTCACGTGTTGGAAACTTGATTCCTGAAGGAGAAACCGTTCCTGCAGGTAAAATATTGTAAAAGGTAGGAGATATTTGTGAAAATTGAATAGTGGTAACTCCTAGAGATACTGCCATCAGGAATTGAATCATGGTGAGAGTTACTGGATACGGAAATGCATTCAGAATTGATTTGTTAAGGGTGTTTGATACGGCAGATGATAAGTACCATGACAAACACAAGATTATCAGAGGTAGTGATATAGGGGCTGAAAGTGTAGTAATTGTTTTTTCAGTAAAAGATTTACTTCTTGGTCGAGAGCGAGCAATGTTGATAGTAGAATTGGACTCTAAAGCATTTTTATTGCTGTGGTCTAATATGGCTGGGCTTTCGCTTCTTCTAGGACCATAAAGTGATGTTCTTTCACCTGCAAAGAATGGGCTCATTGTTCTATTTATTGAGGCACCAGTAGCTGGCAAAATATCTACATTATTATTACTTTGGTCAAAAAGAGAACTATGGGTACTATCACTTCCGGCAGATTTATGGAATGTTGATGTGTGTCTGTGTAGAGATCCACCTGTCGATTCAAAAGATTCTGATGAGATGTGAGATACACCTTGAGTACTTTTATTTGGTTCATCATTTTGATGGACACTATCATGAAAAGATGCCGGAAAAGATGTTGCTGTAGCTGTTGCCATGTTAAAAAAATGACTGTGAAAAAAGATAAAATATTGACTTTTCTGCCAGCAATAATAATATGCAAAAAAAAAAATATAAAGAAAACTATAAAGAAAAGCAATAGAGAAAAGGAATAAATAAAATAAAAATAAAATATAAAAAATGGTAAAGAAAATAAAGGGTAAAAAAAAAAAAAAAAAAAA